>WEIV01015976.1:342535-536305 GCA_013390005.1 Calyptomena viridis | reverse complement strand
CCCCGCCCCTTCCTTTCCCAGCCTTCCAACTCCATAATTCCATGCACAGGGCAGGCAGGTTCAGGGGGATTCTCAGCCACGGTCGTGCCCGTGAGCTGAAGAAATGTCAGCCGTGTTAAAACTCAATTTCGTTATAAATATCCAGCTGGAATAATTTCTTTTTAAGCGAATAGAAATCAATCCAGAAAGATTCCTGCAGCGTTTTTACCTTCTGCAGACAAAAGGGGGGATATTGCGGTTGGGTTTTATTTTTGCATTATACCTATAGCTCTAAGGCTTTTTTTCTCTTAGCCTTACATAGTTCCCCCAATAATAATTTCATCAGTCTCCATAATTGTACTTTTTTACTGGAATAAAAGGAATCTATGGACGAAAATGTATTTTTTAATCTGAAGAGGAAAATGGAAGAGAAAAATAATTATTAGGTATTAACTTAATCAATAAATAGAATAAGTAAGTCAGGCTTAGTAAGGATTGAAGATCTTATTCAGCACTAAAATAAAAACCACCAGGCTGGTACTAATTTCAGTTAAATGTATATTTAATATGCTGCCATGATATTTAATATAATGTATTCCCAGGTATTCAGTGCAAAATGTGAATTACGAAGGGGAAAGATAAAGAAATGAGATGGGGGTTGTTTTTTTAATATAGCTTTTTAAAATAAAAATAAAACCCAACTTAAATGTTGCAAAACTGGCATCCAGGAGTTTTGTCTGAGCAGCAACTGTAGCATTGAGCTCGGTGACTTTGACCTCGCTGTAGCTGAGTTGGAACTTGCTTTCCCAAGTTGAAAGGCACGGGGTTTGGTGGCAGTAAAAGGTAAAAAAGGTCCAAGGCATTCCACAGTTTTCCATTGTTGCTCTTTTATTTCAAGGGTTTTAACAGGACCTAAAGTTGCCTAGTACTGCAGCTGAAAAAAAAAAAAAGGAGAATACTTTTACTGCCTTTCTTCCCTGAATCATTTCCAAGGTACTTAAGGATTTATTGGGCCAGATACCAAATTATAGTTGAGGTGCTATGTAGTGGCTAGTGCTGATTAGCTGATTGATTAATTTCTAATCGATTTCTAATGCAAAACTTAATTCACATTATAAATGCTCGATACCAAAATACAGTTTTCAATGAAATCTGATTGCAGTCTCTTCACAAAGTCATATCGACTGCATCAAAATGCCAGGTGAAAATAACATAATATACCTATTTTTTGCCGAATTTGTTAACCCTTTGATTTCCCTGTACTGAAGTATTTGGCCATACTTCAGTTTCAGTGCCTTAAAGGAATGAAATGCTTATTCATAGTAGGTTTGGGCACAATCCCTGTAATAATAGAAGACACTGTAATACCCAGAGAATTAACTCAGTGTTAATCTGCACCTCCAACCACTGCCAAATGATTTTGAGGATTTTAATGGCCACTTTTCCTTTTGTGCCGCCCTGATTTTGTCCACTTCTCCATGAGGAAGGAGGGAAGGCAGACTGAGTTGAGGAGTTCAAAGCGTGGCTTTCCCAAAGGTGCAGTTGCCCAGAGCCTCTGGAGCTCGCCATGCTTGGAAGAGGAGCCTCTCTGCCAACTGTGCCGCATTCCTGGTGCCCTGCCTTTTTCCCAGGGCTCAGAAGGAAAGAGCATCCCAGTTCTTCTTCACTCTTGGGAACACACACATTGTTTCAATAATCCAGGCAATAAATGCTAATTAGTGATGCTTAAGGACCCTACCAGTCAGAGTAATTATCATAATTTACCTCTTCCTTGTTAAAAAACATTCCTTGCTGATTTTAATTTTTTTTTTCCTCCCCGAAACGACAGTTTCTCCGCTTTTCCTCTGGAAAACATTCCTGGTTGGATTAGCAAGAAGTACCTGGGTCTGCTGTAGCTTTGAAACACGCTTTGTGTGTTGCAAAGGGAACGGGAGTTAAACACGTGTGAAGATTTTCCCACACATAAAAATTTATTTAAAACCTGCTATTTTTCCCTTTGCCTTCCCTCTCCACTCCCCCTGTTCCCCAGCACCACCAAAAACCACTTGCAGAGGGAGAACAAAGGAAATCACTAACTATAAAGGCATCATTAAGGATGAAGAGCAACAGCAAGATAGAGTGTGTGATATGACAACATATTTTATTGCACAAAAGTAGAGATAATTAAATAATTCAGTGGTATTCTTAGCTAATTAGTGCAAAGATCTTTCAGAAGCCATCAAGAAAATGGATCTCATCAAATCTAATAATATGCTACGTTTCCCGAAGATCCTGTATTTTCCAATGTTGGTGCTGCTTCCCCACCTGATACAGTAACACCAAAGGTTAGAAATAGTGGTACATTTAATTGGGCTCTTCCCCCACATAATATTTTCCGTGTAGGTATTTAGAGGAAATGAATATGCGTAGCTGGAATTTTCAATATTAGTCAATAATAGAGAATAAGATCGTGGCTTCAGGAAAGCCAGATCTATTACAAGTGATCCATTTAAAAGATTAAATTATCAGCCAGGAGCCTTTCTTGGATTGATTGTGATGGGGCTGAATCATTTGGATGTGGAGCTGGTGAATGAATGCTGGAGTCCAAGACCTTTTTATAGAGTTAATTGGGGACCTGGATTACCTGTTTTCAGCTTTTTTTGGGGGCACTGAGAAATGTGTGTCAGAGTCCAGGGGTGGGTTGGGACCTCTGGTTTAATGTGGACCCTCATTTCAAGGCCAAAACCTTGTCCTGTTTGCCAGTGGATCAAACTGGGAAGAGCTCCATTCTCACCAGTGGACTCGTTTTAGGTCTTCAGTAGGACAACTACAATTCTCATGCCATGCAGACGTTTTTTCCTCTAGATTCATGAGGTTTTTAGCTGGAATCAGTGGCTGATTATGTTCCTGAGCTCAATCCAGGTTGGCAATCTACAGATCCCATACAGGGAAAACAGGCTGTATGGACAGGTACCTGCAGGGCATTGATATTGCCCCTGGAAAACTCTGTGAGGAATGTTCTCAGTAATTAGGTGCATCAAATATTACTCAGAATATCTTGCTGTATTATTCAGAATATCTCATTATGCTCCTTTGATCTAAATGTATCCACAAGTTCACAAGATGCATTTGCAAACTCTAATTTTGTGCCTCTGTATTTGATATACTTAGGGTTACTTTTTCCTCTGCCAAACAAAGGAACGTCTGAAAAGTTGACTTTGCCAGTCAGTTAAAAATCTCCTGTTTTAAGGAAAATACCAGCATGCAGCCTCACCCTTTAACTAATGGAGGGGGATTTGCATCAGTCTTAGACTCAGCACTAATTCTTGCTTTTACTCTGGGCCCAAACTGAACTTTACTCCTGTGTTACAGTTATGGTGCATTTGACTCCATGGACTACCCAGACAAGTAATGCTGTGGGGTAAGATGTTACAGTTTGTGATTATTTGTTATGCATGGGAGGTAGAACCTACAAGTTCACCCTGAAATTGCAGTGTCCCCAGTACATGCAAACAGACTTTTCCCTGCTCCAAAAGAGATGGAGACTCATTTATTCACATTAGATGGAAGGAAGAGGAGGGGTAAAGGCACCTAAAAGTGATTTGCCCAAGGAAGCACTTCATTAGCAAAGCAGTAATTCATGTCTCCTGGTTTAAAGGCTGCTGTACTTAATAGTACATTCTTCCTCTATGGAACTTTCCCAGTTGGGAATAAGGTTCCTGATATGCCTGAGACCCTCTCGTGTACCCCACATATAACCATGAAAGAATATATTATGTCTGTGAGCAAGTAATGCCTTTTTTCTCTTCCGTTTTTCTGTCACCCAATGCTCTGGCAACTGTATTTAATATACAAGGGCCAACCAATTAAAAAAAAAAAAAGGTATTTTTTAAGATGAAAAGCAAACCTCTGATTTACATGGTGACTGTGGAGGGCTGAGACTGCTGCAATTGTTTTTATTTAACAGCTCTTCCCACACTGTAGTCAATGAATCTCTAATCTCCTGGACTGAAATGTCTGACACTTAGAGAATCATCTATTTGCTGGCTCTTGTATCTGTGATTGACTGTGTTGTGCTCACAGAGCTCCACCCACAGCAGTGTCTTTACAGTGGGCTGGTGGTATATTGGATATAAATGTATGTTCTTTAAGGGGGTGGGGGGATGAAAGGCTGAACGTGGGCTTTGCTGTGCAATATGTGCCTCTCATGCCATCCTTTAAATAAGGGGTGTCTCCAGCAGCAGCTGTGGAAGGATGGCTTGGGCTTCTGAGGGACAAGGAGTAGATTAACCCTGGCAGAGTTTATTCCTTGCTGCTGACTCTCAGATCATGTCAAACACCAACACTGACCGAAAACTGATGCAGTTTGCTGATGCATTCCTCTGGAAGATGGACAGAAGGGATGCCCTTTGGTGTCCTGTGTGGCAAAGAGGAGGATAAGCTCAGTCAGCTCCTGAGAGAAGTCTCCAAACTGCTCCCTCTGGCTACTAGAAGCAGCTGAACCCATGGCTTCTGTTCCCTGGCAGCTGTGTGTGGTGATCACAGCCCATTATACACTTCTCACTTGACTGCCCTGCTGGTAACTTCACTTTTAAGATGAATTATGCAAGAAATGCTGTGAAGCATCAGAAATGCTGAGGATTGAGAAGAGTCCTTTCATGTATGAACTCATTTCTGGATAAAGTCTGTGACTCACCTGGTTTCCAGCTTCTCCAGAAAGGACAAAAAGTGGAAAGGATCAAAAATTAATCAGTGGACTTTGGTTTTCCTGTGCTTGTATCATGTCTGAACCTGCAAAGAATATACTTGGTTATTCACAAGGAATCCAGTAAATGGTGAATCTGTAAATCAGTTACTTAAAGTGTGTTTGTCTCATTTGCTCACCCCTTTCTCCCCTTCCCACCAGGGCTTTTAGAGCTCCTCATTCCCTGTGAGCAGAGGATGGAGTGGTTGGGACTGGGTTCTTCCTGGGGTTTGGATGGGGAGGGAAATTACCAGCTTGGGAAGAGGGTTGGTGGGCTCATGGAGCACCTCACACACAAAACCTGCCTTCAGAGTTAATTGTGTTTTCACTCCATTAATATCTGGCAAGGAAAGCTTATTTCAAAGATGTGTTGCATCTCACTGCTGGGGGCCCAAATAGGCTAAAATATCATGAAATCTCTGTTTCTCTCTCCCATGTTTCATAGATAAGTCAGAAATAACAGTACAGTTTTTTAATTCCTGTTCTCCTTCATCCCCCTCTGCTCTTTCCCACATGGCCAGTGTGCAGTGTTGGGGTATAATGTGGATTTTGACAGATGCTGCAACATTATTGGAGCAGGGGGGAAGCCCTGGTTTTGGGTTGGTGCTGTTCTGCTTGTCTTTACATCAGCATTCAGTTCCTTCTGCAATACATGAAGAGAAGAATTAAGAATAGTGATCAAAACCTGGTAAGAACACAACATTTTGCTTCAATTGCCAGAAGTATTCAGCAAGGAGCTGAAGTCCCCATATTCCTCAGGCAGCCAAATGCTGATTTTTCTTACCATCATGGCCCCCAGGCTGGCATTGCAAAGGCAAATCTAATTGCTCCAGTTTTTTTGCCTCACTGTCTATTTTAGGATATTTTTAGGAAGCATTTTCCCCAAATTCCAGCCCCTCAAAGCACCAGCCTCTGTCTGTTGTGCTGGGATGGAGGACCCTGTGTGAGGACACGTGGAGTTGGTGTGAATTCGTGGGGAGCTGGGGACAGGCAAGAGGAGACTCCAGGGGCAGAACCAAAGCTCCCAGCAGTGATTTCTCCCAAGCTCAAACATGAAACTGTAGTGGGACAGTGGGGGAGGAGTGTTTCCACATTTATCTTTTCAGCTGAGATATAAAACCCAAGGTCTCCTGTGTTGTTCAGGGACAGATGTCCAGGGAAGAGTTTTGTTCCTTTGGCACATGCTGTGTGAAACCTTCCCTGCTTTTTTTTAACCCTCCTTTTTTAAAAGAAAAAAACAAAGAAAAATCCTATTTTTGTTTTCAATACCCCAAAAGAGACAAGGATGTTGTCGAAATTATCTCCTCACCTCAGAAATAAAAAGGCAAAATATTCTGGGATGTATTTGATCCTCTCCTGGTTGGAATGTATGAGTCTGTTGGAAAACAACACAGGGCTTACTGTTATAAAACATATGGAGCAATATCTGAGTGTGTTTTGTTCACATATGATGGTACCTCATTATTTAGTAATGCAGCACTTCTACAGCAACTTCCATCTGTGGATCTCAAGGCACTTTCTGCAGAGGCCTGAATTAACTCTCACAAGTCCCTTTGTGAGGTGGGTATGGAAACATTCCTGGTCCTTATTCACATGAGGGGAAACTACAAGTTAATGCCCCTAATTGTCAAGATTTTTAACCTCTGTGTCCTCCTTTCCACACTCTGATTTTCCTCATAACATGGAGTAAAACTATTCATTTTCAACCCAGCTATTGAAAATACATATCAAGCACAATAGTATCAAATATAATCTGATTTGGTGGGCTTCTCTGGGTTTTTTTAATTTATTTTTCCTCCTGGACAGGAGAGGAGAGACTGCCTTTCCCTGCTGAGGGTTTGCTTTGCAGAAGGCCAGGGATGTGTTATTCCTGTGGGGATGCTTAGCACCCCTGAAAATCAACCTCACCTAAAAGCACTGATTAGAAAGTTTGGCTTAAACATTTTGCCTGAGATGGCAGGGCCGATAATTGGATTTCAGCTTTCAGAGACCCAGTCCATTACTGCAGCTATAAATCACTCCTCTAATGCACCCTGAGTTTTTCAATGTTTCCTTTGCAGCCTTTTCCATCTGTGCCTATGAAGACACCTCCAATGTAGGTAATACAGCACTGGGGGGAAACTGTGCCTTCAGGAGCTCTTAGTGCACTTGTTGACTCCCACCCAGCACTGCCTCTCTCCATAAAGCACTTTGGGATATTTGGAGTTGAGTTTGGCAGCTTGAGCAGCTTTTACTCCTGTAAAGATTTTCCTGTGTTAATTCACATTTAGTGAGTTCACATTTAGTCTGAGGAAGGCAAGACAGAAAAGTTGCACTGACAAATCTTTGCTTAATCAAGACTTTATTTCTTGAGGTGGACAGTTTGTTTTTACCTCAAGATAAAAAGCTGCTGTTTGCATGCATAGAAAGTCCTGCTTTTTAATTTTTTTAAAACAGATCATGATAAAACCCTCTCTGGGTCCACACATATTCCCTTCTGCATTAAATTCTGCCTCACAGAAGGCCCCTTTTTTAGCTAAATACAACAGCCACAAGATAAATCTGGGAGAAGTGTGCAGGATCAGGGAATACCCTGGGTAAGTGCAGCTGAGAAATAAAACCTGGGGTTTTAAAATTGGGATCCTTTGCACTTCATGGCTCCGTCCTAAGGTGACTGCAGAGTTCCCTGGGTGTAAATGTCACCTCGTGGGCCAGGACAGTCCAGCCCAGAGAGCCTCGGAAGCTGCAGTTGGGGATTAACCAGGAGGGGTGTTCCATGAGGGGACTTATATTCCCATTTTGGTACCAACCTGCCCCTATTTTTACACCACATACCCTTTTATATGGACTTCAGCTTTTCCCTGTTTGCTGCTAAAACAGAAGACAAAGGTAACAGGCTTTCTCCCCATGACAATTAGCAATATCTAATCAATTAATCCCTGAAATCTTCAGCATTGTTGTTACCTCCACAGGTTTCTTTTTTCTATAACCCCCAAATTTTTATTACTAGAGAAGACGCAAAAGTCGAGATGTTTAAAAGAACGAGCACTTAAACACGCTTTTTTCTTTTTTTAATGAGTTTATTTCTGAGCTTTGGCCTTTTCTCTATCTGCTGCCTTCAGAGCTTTGCCTCTTTCCTGAGAGCTGGACTTTGGCTGATGCAGAAACCACACAAGGAATGGGAGAAATCCTTCCTTAAGCTGACCTTAATGTCATTGTCAAAATTGCACCAGGCATCATTTTGACCCAGAGACAGTAAGATGAGATGTTAAAACACTGAAGCAAGAGCTCAGCAGCAGGAGGCCTCGTTCCTGCTGAGATTAGTCAAGCCCATTCTTCTAGACATTTTTTATCCATATCAAGAGGAAGTTTGGAACTAAATTTAATCTGTTTCCCAGAAGTTGCTGATGCTTTCATGTAAAATGAGGAGTTTGTTGTCAAGACAGGAACGAATTTTTGGAGCCTTGCTCTGATTTGTGTACCAAAGAGATGAACTAATTTGATATATGGTGGCTGTAATAGTTAAAAGTATCTTTCCAAACACACATATCAAATTCCTTTCCTACCTTCACACACCCACAGCCCTTGTCCCATGCTTAGGAACACAAGAAATGGAGAATTAGGCCACACCTGACCACTCAGTGTTCCCAAAGTGACCCAGCTGAGTAAACCAAAGAGATTGCAACAAGCCTTTCATCTACTAATGGTCTAATGGGATCCCTTTGTGTTGATTTTAGCACTTTCTCTTCTTGGCTGAATTAAAGAATCCACTGCACTAATGCCCAGCCTTTTATTGTTGTGCCATGTTATTCGTGAATTATTCCAGTTTCATGGTTATTTTTGTTTTGGCATGTAGCCTGTCCTAAAATATTTGTAAAACAAAAGACAGGAACATAGTTTTTTCCACTTCCTGCCTGTCTGTCTGGAGCTGTGTGTCCAAACAGTCTCCAGCTTTAAGGATCTACCTGATAATTTATGAGAATGGGATGGTGTGAATCAAGAACTTGGCATCCATAGAGCTGCATGTGTTCTAGGCAAGTTCTAGTCCTGTCCCTGCTCCTCAGAAATTATCATTACTGACCCATCCCTAGGAAATGTAGGAACACTAGAACGCCTCAAACTTAAAATTTGGATTTGGATTTGATTTTTCCCACCAGCCAGTCTGTCTTTCTTCCAGAATAAGACTCAGTGAAGTGTTTTGAGAACTTGGTCCCACCTTTGATGAATAAAATCCTGTCACATCCAGATCTACACAACACACTTAAAAAGAACAGAACACAGATGTAGCATCACGCAATATTATGTGATAAGGGAAATTCCCCTGCCCCCTCAGTAAAAATGGATCAGGCCATCTAATATTGCATGAACTGACACCTCTTTTCTAAAAATAGCTGTCTGAACATTCAGTCAATGGAGTAATCCAATTGCCTGAACATTCTTGGGTGCTTTATCATTTAAATTGTAATAAATCACAGAATGCCACAAGCTGCATTGAGCTGCATCAAGTTACATTCCCACCAATAACATGCGGTGACCAGATGAAATCAGTGTGATGTGATGTAATTGAACTGAAAATTCAATGCATGCCCTGTTTTGTCTTTAAAAAGTTGGCTTAGATAGGCCTCAAAAATTAGGAGGATATTCTAAAAATCACTGCCCCTGTCACATTTTGTCTCACTCTTTCTCCCTTTCATTTACTTTAAATGAGCACACAGGGCCTGCCCTGAAGTCCATTGAGCTCTGTTGAAAAATCACTGTTGATTCCAGATTTTAGACCTGGTTGATTGGGAAACCTGCAGTAAAATACAGAAGAACTACTATCATGCATATTTTAGGACAGCTGAACTAACACAGTAATATTCCCAGGAGTTCCTCAGGAATATGCTTCCACAAACTAATACCTACCATTGTTTGGAAAAATTGCATTACATTGAGTCCCCCCCACCCCCGGTTTCTTTCTTAAGTAAAAGTAATGGGATAAAGTAATTTTAACCCTCCTAAGCAGCCCTTTATTTCTCAGAGCAGTATTCCCCTGGACCACCTTAATGAATTCCCTCCTCTGCCTGGTTTTATACATGTTGCAGATATTTATACAAGATGTATGAACATAAAAGGATTATTCATAACATTATTGTTTCTAAAACAGGGGACTAAAGCTAAACATAATCTGGTTCAGTCCCCAGCTGATGTAAATCATTCTTGCTCTCCTGGAAGTCACTGGTGAAATCTTTCTGTGCTCCCAGTTAGGAATTGCTTTCTGCAGGAGTGGAAGGAGGGGGAGCACTGGATAAAACTGATGGGAACAAACTCGGGCCACCTGGGAATGGTCAGTGTGCTGGAAATTCATCCCAGAGTTTGGCTCTGCTGCCAGAGGGGAAGATTTGATGAGATTATGGCTCAGGCTACCAGAGCCTGTATCGCTGCCTACAGGTAATGGTGGGGTGGAAATGCAACAGCACAGAAATGACACTGACCCAGTTCCCTGGATAAGAACACAAAGCTCTTACTCAGCTGCATCCCAGGGAAGTGAATTCCATGCATTTTGGCTGAAGAATAGCTGGTTCAGACCAAGCTGCACATCCTGCTCTCACATTGCTGGGGCCTTTCAGTCCTGTCTAGTTCTGCCCAATTTTTGGCTGCAGGGTCACAGTGGCCAAAGTGAAACCCCTCAGGGCTGAGGTTGGTACCCACTTGCCATGGGCAGAGCTGAGGTGTAAGGAAGGGAATGTTACACTTGCCTCATTTTCCCTAATGGAAGAGTGATATAACAGGAGATAAGAGACATAGTGGATAAGAAAGACTAGAATGAAATGGGAAACCAGAGGAGAAATATGTGGGGAAGTGGGGGAAATAAACCAGCAAGTGATGTGTCTCCTGTTATCAATTCTGCCCCAGCTGTAAAAGGGAAGGTGCTGGACAGCATCAGCCTTTGTGTGCAGCTCCCTCTCAGTGCAGGGTCACTGATCAGGCTCTCCAAGCGCCCCCTCCATGAAATGTCCATGGGGACAGAAGAAGCCACTACAATGGAAGGCAGAGTTTCCTTCCTCACCTCCAGCTGCCAGCCCTGATGCAGGTTGCAGCCCTGCCTCCCCTCAGGCTGCTCAACATGCTCCACTGCACATTAAACTGTCCTTTTTAAACCCAAATTGAGAAGTGATAGTGCATGCAAGAGTGCTGGCATGTTTAGTGGGAGATCCCTCCCCTGCTTCCCCTCCACTGGGAGCTGCAATGGGCAGCAGCTGCTGGAAATAGCCTTGGAGAGAAGCTCTGCTGCAGTCAGAGCACAGCAGTCCCCGTGAGGAGAGCTTCGTGTTCCACCCTTCTTTCCTCACATACTTTGGAAAAGTTAATTAAAGGAGGCTGAGGTCTGAAAAGTGAGAAGTACCATTGCCAAACCAGCCCTTCAGCGTTCCTTTTATTGCTCCCCCTGAAATGAGCACAGACCTCACTCCTACTCCTTACATACCATATTTCCACAAACTTAATGGTTCCAATGTGGTAAAGAGCAATAGATTATCAGATGCTTAGATAAGATGGATCTAATAGATGAGTCTCAGCTTGCAGGGTAAGTACAATTATTATTACAGGCATAGAGAAATTGAGTCATTTACCCCAAATCTCGCATTGAATCATTCCCAGGGTGAGGGGAATGGCTAAGGTGTAACATTGCTATATTGGGAGCAGTGAAAAAAAGAGTTTCATCAGACAGCTGGAGGCTCTGAGAGTGAGGTAATGAATGTGAAGAGTTCCTACAATAAAGAGAATATGGAATTTAGTCTGATACACCTTCTCCTGCACCACTATCATGGCTATCACCTTACTGAGGAAGAGATTTCCAATACCTCTCACATCCTGTGAAGTCCCAGCCAGTTGTAATGTACTGAAGAGACAAAATCTTTAACAAATCTTTAACAAATGGGGCCAGGAAGGCAACAGCTTTAATTCTTTGGCCAGAAGGACTCTCTGATGAGCAGTGGTTTACATGACTACAAACAGACAAGAACCCTCTGGGCTTTTTTTAAAGTCTTGTGGTCTTCATATTTATAGGAGAAAAATGCCAAGAAATATCAAAGCTGTATCTTGTCTTGGTTTGTCAGCACAATTCCCCAGCCTGCGAAG
Source organism: Calyptomena viridis (assembly GCA_013390005.1). Classification (NCBI taxonomy): domain Eukaryota; kingdom Metazoa; phylum Chordata; class Aves; order Passeriformes; family Eurylaimidae; genus Calyptomena; species Calyptomena viridis. Next base: position 524,505 of record WEIV01015976.1, on the reverse strand, counting down.
TTGGTTCTTTTTACTGGACATGCAGAAACCCTCCTTTTCCTTGTCTGTTTTCAGCAAGGACTGTCTAAGCTTGGCACAGAGACCCCCCAACCACTTTCAGTAAGGTCTTCAGCCTCTGGTCTTGAAGCTGAAAGTTACCATGGCCCTTTCATGCTTAAATTCCTGGTAGGAAGTTGGGTTTTCATGCTTTACTATGGTTTTCCTACCAACTTTGATCTTCCCTCTTGGGAGTCTCATTTACACTCAGCTGCATCCGCATCTCTGGCCTTAATCTTTCCTAATGGAGTGCCCTACTTATCAAAGTGTGGCAGATTTCTGAACCCCCACCCACTTGCCAGTGGAGATGCAGGAGATTCTCCAACTGTTATGAAAACAGAGAAGTTAATTGACTGAGATGCTTCTTGTCATACTCCAAATATTTGGTCTCCCTTGTCATTGCAGCTTGAGGCCCTCAGTTCTCAATCAATACAATTCCCATCTCCAGAGCAGCTGAGAGGTATTTATTTTTCAGAGCAGCATTATTTCCATGGATAACTGATTCATTTTGGCTGAGCATTTTGCTGGACATTGCTTTATTCTTGAATCATAGAATATGCTGATTTGGAAGGGACCCACAGGGATCATCCAGTCCAAGTCCTGGCCCTGCACAGACCCAGCCCCAAGAGTCCCCCCTGTCCCCAGAGGATCATCTCACCTCTCCTGGAGCTCTGGCAGCCTTGGGGCTGTGCCCACTGCCCTGGGGAGCCTGGGCAGTGCCCACCCACCCTGTGGGCAAAGAACAACCTTGTGCTGATCTCCACCCTCCCCCTGCCCTGACACAACTCCAGGCAATTCCCTGGGGTCTTGTCCCTGGTCACAGAGAGAGAAGAGATTTGAGGACCACTTTATCATGTGTAAAGACTAATAATTGCTGTATTCTTGCCCTGCATATGTGGCAGCAGCTTTCTCAGCGTGAGTCAGCAATGCCATCATTTGGGATGTTGTGCATGAGTAATGAACTTGCCCCTCCACCACGCAGAGCCTCGGGTGTAGGACAGTGTCCCCTCTTGGGTCTGTGCTTCTGTAAGGACATGAAGAATTACTGCAGGAAAAACAGCAGCAGTGGTTAGAGGTTTATGAGCAATGACTTTTTTGGGGGGGAAAAAAATCTGAGAGAACTCTTCATTCTTTTATTCAAGAGAACAGAAGGCTGAAAGTGAAACTTGAAAATTGCCTTCAGATACATCAAAGGAAGGAGCAGAGCTGGGAGTACATTGTTCTCCATGTCCACTGGAGATGAGGCCCACCAGGCAGCTCTGTGATTCTTCTCAGAGAAAAAAACTGCATTGTGCCAGTCCAATCTGACAGTGAGAGGATCTGCTGGACTGCAGGGTGTAATACATTTTGCCTGCATTTGTTGGCCTGCTGTGGATTAGTGACAGGCTTTTTCCCCAGCTTCCTCCTCAGCAGTCCATTTGGAAGTGGCTCATATTTTGTTATTACCTCTGATGGTTTTGCAGAACGACCATATCTATGAGTTAACTCTCATTTATGATCTTCTCATAATGATAAAGCGGTTCTTTTAAAAGTCCTGTTGCTTGCCAAAAAACTATTATTGCAAAAGTCTAAAGCCATTTCTGAAATAATTTATTGGACAACTGCACTTGGAGTAAGAAGCTCTCATTTAATACCAGTATTTAAATACACTTTAATGTACCCAGAACCAGAGGATCCAGATGCCACGTGCATGAGCTTAGTGTTATCTTTCTCTTCAAAGGAACCATTTTGCCCAGTCTTTAATAAATGTTGCATTCATGCCTGAGACAGTTTTCAGAAGAATTACTGCAGGAAGTTTGGTGAGCCAAGGGATGTCCTGGCTCTCCACAAACAGGACTTACCTGCACAGGCAGGTGCACAGAGACCAAAGCTTCACTTCTCTGTGTGCAGAGCTGGCCAAAGGGAGCTGGCTGTGCTCTGGAAGCCAGGAAAACATATTGGGATCAATAAACTAAACCTGGAGCTGCTTCACATCCACAGCATAGGAGTGAAAGTCCATCAAACTCCACGGAAATTCAAGGAAGCACTGCACCTTCCCACAGATAGTTCTGCCACAGGTTGTCCATGAGGTCAGACCATGCAGGCTGCTTTTGGGTGCAGATACAAAGTTCATTTCTTTTATAAAGAGTTGTTCTTTGTGCTATTTCATTATACTTATAAATCATTCTCTCTTTGTTGAACACCGAGTCATTCACAAAGGGGAAAACCTTGCTGAGTTATTTCCTTTTTTTGAGTCTCTCATATTAAGAATTAGTTGGAGTTTTCTTTTTTCTTTTTTTTTTTTTTAAATCACATGAGTTCTGTGACTCACAAGGGCTGTAGGTGGTATTATTTGTTTTGGTGTCTGGAATCCCAGCGTCAAACTTGTCTTTGTCAGGATATTGATACAACATTGGTTTTGGCCAGGAGCATGGTAGGAGAAAGGACATCACTTAGCAGATACTTAAAATGTGGTCAGGCTCTGAAAAGTGACTCTTAGAAATGACATTGTGGTTTTCCATATTTATTTTCTCTCAACAACTTCCAGGAACAATCTGCTGAGCTCACAAATCCAAAGGTGATTTGTTGAGCTGTCACCTCTGGGTTTGAAAACCCCGCTCTTTTCCATGTGCCTCTTCCATCATCACTGCTAATAAGGATTCCCCAACTGGAAACTGGCTGACACGTTGCTGATGGATGCAGGAGGCTGAGTAAACTCCAGCTTGCTCTGCCACAGCTCCCTCAGCTTATCAGGGATAAGAAGAGCCATAATTCAGCTTCAGCTTGAGTTAACACAGAGATGCACAGAAGGAAGATTAGAAAGAAGGAGGATGGTTAAGACACAGCTTTGAGGCCTTAATTCAATTCCCATCTTTAAAATAATACTCTGCACTCCTCACCCAACTGTGGGCTTAGAAAAAGCTGTTTAGAATTAGACAAAACAACTGATATGCAGATATTTTATCTATACGTGGTTGCTTTTCCAGTTGGCCAAAGCAGGTAGAAGGACTACACAAGGTTTAAAGGATCATTTCCCAAATGGTTTTCATGGTTCTGCCATTGAGCTGTGGAACCTCCCCTATGGCAAAAGACACCTCTGATGGCATGTGACAGGGGAAAATAAAATTGATGTGTAGTAGCTGGAGAAGGGCTGCATTTTACTGTGTTCTCCAAACCTGCTGATTTTTGTGAATCAGATAAAACAGAACTTTCTTTCATCCTTTCTCACAGTGCAGGAACAGGAGAGTGCAGAGAGGCTGGAAAAAGCAGGACATTTAAAAATCTAAATACTGCTTTATACACTGAACAAAATCGATTTGGGGGTTACAAGATCACATCAGCAGGAGTAACACCTTCACATTTTATAAATGTAGTTGGTTAGAGACAAATTTCAATGAAGGGCTCTTCTACCTCTTGAAAACTGAATGGAAAAGACGTGCAGAAGCCAGATTTCAAATGAAGGGTTTGGAAAGCAACTTGCAATAAAGACAAGTTTGTAATTGCCCCAGTGACCACGTTCTTGAATGGAGACTGAAAAGCAGCCAGATTATTCCTTCAGCCCCCAAAACCAGTTGTTGGCTTCCTGGTACCTGTGCCTGTAACGTGGGGATCATATTGATCCGGCTCCAAAACTTCACTTAAGTGTAGAAATGCAAAATTCTCTCCCGAAATCCAAAGCTAATTAGTCCATGTGGAACAAAGCTGCTGAGGCAACTAGACTGCTGCTGATGCCAGAGCTAGCAGGGGTTCCTCTCCTCAGTGCCATGCAGACACAGTCATAGGATACTTGTCAAGGAAAAATAAATCAGGATAACTGAAACGTCCTGGACTTGTCATGGCAAAAAAGTCAATCATGCAAGTGATGATATTGAGAAAAATCACTTCATTTTTCCATGGAAAGTATTCAAAGACAGTCAAGATGCCAAAAAATTAAGTCATTCTTCCATAATCCATTATACTGGGTGTCTATGGAGAAACATTAGGGATAATAATTTCCTTTAGATACCTTAAAAATCAGGTAACTGACTTTCCCATGTAAAAACATGCATATGTTATGAATTTTTATTTCAAGAACATGACATCTTTATGACTGACATGCTCAGAGTATAATTTTCCTGTGCAAAGGTGGAGTAATTTTGGTTAGGCAACATTTATTGCTTGGCATTCTTATTTAATTGAATTAACTACATTTTAAATCAGTATGTTGAGAGAAAGCTCGTTGGGAAAAAATTTGGCTTATCGAGACCTGAAGTTGTGAGCCAGGAGCACAAAGTCCCGTTTCAAATGGTTTTAAAGCCTGGTCCAAACCCAGCTGAAGTTCAAGGAAAGAGCCCCATGGACTCTTCAAAGGATCTGACTCAGGCAGCTTTTCTCTGTGTTGGTTTCCTCCTCTTTTAGCTTGGCAGAAATGCCAATTTCTGAGGTATGGGAGCCCAGTGATTCACCCACACTGTGCAAGGATCACGGGGAGTTTTGCCTGAGGGACCGCAGAGAAATCACAGAAGGTTTAGTTTATCAGCAGTTCTTCCACAAAATTGTAGGAGCAAGGTTTGATCTGCTAACCCAAGAGAAGACATCCATCAGAATCTGTGAAGGGTATGGAAGATGGTGAAACATGAATATTGAGGTTTCAGGTTACGTGGCTGAGAAAACGTGCTACAGGTTTAGTTAATAGGCTTGAGCAGGCAGAGTTTTTGCCTCAGCTCTGAATATTTTGTGTTTGTGAAGGCCAGTGCTTATGTCACACTGTGCACCAAAGTTTGAGCTTTGCAGGTTGGGTGTTTTATATAAAACCAAGACTTCTGTGGGTTTTGATCCTGTTTTATTCAAATTTTGGGGTACAAAGGAGAAGCCAATTTTGGTTCATGTCCACAGAATCCAAGCTGATCCAGACATCCTGGTGTTTGAGTTATGATCACAAGTTGGAATTTGTGAACTGAATCCTCTTCAGTCATTTTGCTTTCAACTTTTTACTGAATGCCTCCCAACTTTGCATCTGTGAAACAAAACCAGTTCCTGTGTGGATGGGTGTGATCCATGAGGACTTCAAGGGGATCACAGCAGAGATGTCTCCCAGCCCAACTGGACAAACCTTGGGGAATCCTTGGGTTCAGGATGTCAAATTTAACCGTAGGTTGAACAACTGCAGGGATGGTAAAATCCCACATTACACAAAGGAGTGTTGGGTCCCCACCCTCAGCTCTCAGCTCCAGCTTCTTAAGGGGACCGGGAGGAACTGGGAGGAACTGGGTGAGGTTGTGAAGGTGTGTGGTACTTTTCAAAGCTTTTTCTGGAACAAAGAGAGTGATGGGGAAAACAGGGCTAAAAGCTTATTGACAAATGCTCTCTGAAATTGCAACACAGACACACATACACCACATATTACAGTAATTTTAATTGCTGGTAATGCAGCCCCCTCTCCCCCTCCTTGCTCTCTCCTTCCTCCTCCTCCTGCTCTGTCTCCCCCTGCCAGTCCCCCCTCCCTCCACGAGTTAATCTGTCGCTCGATTCTCAGCTTTTCTTTTGCTTCTGGTTTCATTTTCAGATGACAAAATTCAAGGCACACAGCTCTGCTGTCTGGTTGCCCTGGTAACGGCAGCCTATTATCGTACCTTGTCATTCATCAAGAAAGAATTGCACTTGACAGAGATAGACCAAAATGCCTGCAGTCTGCAGCATTAAAAAAAAAAAAAAAAAAGAAAGAGGAAAAAAAGAGAAAAAAACTGTTTTCTTTTCTTCCAAGTATGTAAAAGGCCTTTAATGCCTATTTAGCTACATGTTTTATTTAACATTGCTTATTATCCACTAAAGTGATTGGCGATACTTGTAGAAATAGATATTTCCTCCTCAAAAATGTATTTAAGTCAAATTTGTCATTCTGCCCAGCTTTCAAACCCTTCCACCCTGGTGCACAATATAAAGGAAATGGTTAAATGATAAACGTTTTGCATGTTGAATTCGCCAAGTGACCACACAAATGCTGCCTTTCTGCTTAATTATGGCTTGTGTTGGTTGGCTTTCCTGCTCCCTTTATAGAGCTTCAAAAATAATTAGCAGGGTATGTAATAAATAATTGAATTTTATCTTTAATTAATCCTTCAAGTGCAGAGTGTTATGGAATACAGATAAGTGTATGTACATAAAAAGTACATATGTAGTGTGTGTGGACACATGTGTTGTGTGTATTAAGTAGGTAGAGGTTTCTCTGAGCAGAAAAATCTGTAATCACTCTTTCTGAAGTTGGACCAGTCCCAAATTCATTGTTCTTCAAAGGCAGGAAAAGGTAATTGCTTGTTATTTTGCCTACCTCATCTTTGCCATTTGAATTAACCCAGATTAATTCCTGAAATCTGTGGCCTCATACCTTTTGGTTAGTGAGCAGTGAAACTCCCAGTATTGCGATTTTTTCAAAATCTGGCTATTTTTCTTATAATTGCTTAAATAGCTGTAATTGAGGGTTGAGGTGTTTGGGGGCTATTTTTTAAAAGGATTTTGGGCCAGTTTTTTGCTTACAGTGGTCAATTCGCTTGTTAAAGGTGAGACATGTTGTAAAATAGCTTTTATTGGCCGTGTGGTATTTTAAGTACATATCCTCCTCGCTTGGGGTTTGAATCTCTGATTGTTGGATCTTTTGTCCAAGGAGATCAGAGGGAAAAAAAACGGGAAGAGAGATAGCGGAGGAGAGGGAGATAGAGTGCACTTAAAAAAGGGGGGGAAAAAAAATTCCTGCCAGAGATTGTAATGCCAGCTCTGTTTATTTTCATGGAGTGTGTCATGGGTGTTGTACCAGCCCCTGGAGAGCTCTGAACTTCGGGAGCTCACTTTGCACTCCCCCACCCAAAATAGAAACCCGCGTGTTGCTCCCGAGCTTTCTGTCTACACAAACTCCCACATGGGAAGGGATCCATGGGGAAAATACAGGGTTGAGGTGGCACCAGAGCAAATACAGCTCTTTCCATCAGCGGGGGCCTTGGGAAAAGCTCCCGGGACACATCCAGACCCTTCCAGAGCCACGGAACCCGCCACGCGCATTTCGGCTTTATTTGAGCTGTGCCTCGCCACCAAAAAGAGCAGGGAGAGAGGGAGATGGCACTAAAATGTGCATTAACACACTCATTCCTAGAGCCACTTCTGAACTTTTTACTTTAATAACACCAGCGTTCATTTCCTGTCCAACCTCCGTCCTACCTTTTGATTTTTAAATCTCCCTTAGGCAAGTGGTTTCGGCGGACAAAGAAATGAACAGGCAGAAACAATTAAACCAGCAGATACAGTGAAAACCAACACCACAGCACTTTGGCAGAATTTGCAGTGTATGAACGAATTCTGTCGTGTATTTGATGTTTCAACAGTGGGTCTTATTCTTACAGTTTTCTTCCAGCCTTCCTCTCGGCTAAAGGAACTCTGCCGTCCCTTAGGACCTCATAAATACATAGAGGCACTGGAAATATTTTCTTCTGTGTATTAATATTACATGATAATCTCGTTGAGGAAAAATAAAATGCTAGATCTAGATCTCCTGAGCTGCAAAATGGCTCTTTTAAATCCCTTTTAAATGCTCGCGTATGTCTTTATGAAAAATTGGAATTTGGAATGTTTATACAGCCCTGAATAGTGCAAGTGAATATCCCTAAATTAGCTTTTCAAGTTGATTTACAGCCTGAAAATTCTGTAACAAGACACGAGTGTTATCTGGTGAGAAAGGAATAGGTTTTTCTGTTATTGTTTGTCTGTGTGTCTTTGCTGTGAAGCAAAATGGGAGCCAAAATGCCAGCTATGGAATGAACTTCCAGGAGGAGGAAAGGCTACGTGGGAATTAAAAAAGAAGGAATTCACTTACTCAAAAAATAAAGTGCTGATTGATTTTCTTAAAAAAGGTATTTTAACAAAGATTAATTGATCAAATATTACAATAAAAGGGAAAACCAAGTCCCTGGGAGTTGATATTTGTTTTACTGGAGAAAAGACTGAACATTTATCAGCTATATCTAATTAATTGGTTCTGTCTCTTGATACGTATCATTTATCTCCCTGACTTTCCAGGATCTTATTTTATGCATATAATCCTGGTACCTGAGTGGGTGATAGATCAGAAAATAAGGGCAGTGGGACTGAGATTTATTTATTTATAAGCATTTTTAACCCTGTTTTCTGATTCAACCACCAAAAAAGTAATTGACTGAAGCTTCGGTTGTTTTTTCGGAAATAAATTTGTGGGTATTAGGCCACAAGAGACCCCCATAACAGGTTGTCTGGCCCCTCTGTAAGAGAAACCAGGGGAACCTCACTCAGTAAACTTAGTGTTTCAGCAGCTACTTCAGCTTTATTTGTCCTCTGGCTCATGGGGAATAGTTGATTCTCCAACATCAAGTTTTCAAAGCACACTTGGCACATCCTCGGGGTTTGAAGTCACCTTCACTCCCCAAAATAAGAGTAAGTCAAAGAGGTGCTTTCTCTGGGCCTGAGTCCTGCTGTGGTGGGAGGGAAGCCCAGGCAAAGGCTCCCAAGCCTCCAAAAATTCACTCTGGAGGAGCTGCGAGGTCTTAGAGGAGGTTTGTCTGTGTGAGAGCCAGATGGAGGTTTTATTGAATCCAGCCTTTGGGTATCGGCACAATAAAACACCTCCTGTAAACCAAACTCTTTTTCTCTCTCTTCTTCCTTTCTTTTTTTCCCCCCTCTCTCGCTTTCCTCCTACTCCAGTGAAAATTTGAGGAATGCTGTGAGTAGACCGAAACCATGGCACAGCGTGTGCTTATCTAAAGTTCAGTCAGAACACAGTGACTCTCCTACCTTTGGATATGGCTGAAATTAAAATGTCATGGCTCAGATTCCCACTTTAGCTCGTGATGAGTTATATCCTGGGCTACAAATCCTTCCTTGCAGTGACCAATGCTTTTCTGAAAGTGAGATGCAGTTGTGGAACAGCTCAAGGAGGGCTCGTGCTACTTGTCTCCTTGCTCCACAGAGATGTAAAATATACATTTCTGTTCCCTTTTTGCACATAGAGTTGTTGTTTTTCAGCAGCTCCACTCAAGGTGAAGGTCTAGGACTGGGAAAGGATCTCAGATACCACTTTTTCTAAGTCCTATTTCAGAGGTGACATCTGCGATCTTCCAAAGGCACTGAAAATTAACACATTTTTAATTCTTTCCTTTTAAATTAGTTAAAATGGAGTGAAAGCACTTGAAAGATGTAGTTGGAGAGTTGAAGGGCAAATGGTGAAGAACAGTAGGGTGACAGTGGTTTTTCAGTTGAATGCTGTGGAATAGCCTGTCCTGGCAATCCAGGAGCTTGTTGGGATTATTTGCATCAAGCAAGAAACAGGAATTTTTATTTATTTTCAGTATTTCTCTCTGATGTGCAACTCCATCATTTTAATCTCTGACATTATGACGTCCAGATTTTAGGTCTGACTTTTAGCTACTGCCATGTGCCATGAGGAGTTTATATCCAGTATGGAATACAGTTTTCCATTAGGGAAGGGGACATTGTCCATGTCCCTAAGGACCGTGCTGGTTTCTACTCTTTTCACACCAACATATTGACTCTCCTCAGTTGTCTCGGGCTTGGAGTTGTCATTTTATGTGCCAGGCTGCTGGGTCTGATCCTCCTTCCCTTCCTTGTCATGCCCTTTCTTTGTGCACGTTGTAGCAGTGAGATATTGGTGTAATATTGTGAACTGAAGCAACTCAAGGCTCAAGTGACAGGTGCCCAACACCATGAGCCCTTAAAATGCTGAGATTAGAGAAATAATACCCAAAACTTCTCATTGCCTTCCAGCCTTTGAAATTGTTGGTTTTCCTTGGGTTATGTTGACAAGATTTTCCTCTTCAGCCACAAGTGTTAAAAGCACCTTCCTTTTTCAAGCCCCCTCTTAAAACTGATGTTGCCACAGGTTTCCCTGGTTTCAGGAGCTGTTTTTCATGACAGACACCATAAAAACATTGTTAAATTGCTGGTAAGAACTGTGTTACCAGAGTTAGAGTTCTCTGAGCTGTAAAAGGCATTTATAGATTGTGGCTGGGGGACGAGAGGTCGAATATTACAATTCTTACCTCATCTGGACTCAGCTGAGTCCTGACCAACATTGGTGGGAGCTCTGCTGGAGTGAGGGGATGAAGATTTGTCCTACTTAAAGTTGAGCCCCCGTCTTGCTGGCAGGGGGTTGTTTTGTTTAGTTGTTTTGATTTGGGAAAAGATGAAACAAAGGCAGCCATAACCAGGCCGTGCTCATTAAAAACATATTTGTAAAGATATTTACTGATAGGGATTAAACAGGCCAGAAAATACATTTTCTTCTGGTTTTTTTTTTTTTTTCTGGTAGTTCAGGTGGTTTTTCCTCACTGCCTTTGCTTCACATGAGAAGCATTTAGATGTATTCAATTCAATCTGTGATTTTAGGGTAGGATAATTTCTCCTTCAGCTTTAAAAAAGGAAGAAACCAATCTTGTGTGGCTTCAAAAGGGTTTAGCCAAGCGGGTTCTGAGCTCCCCATTTCAGAGGATATAAAATCTTCTGTCTGGAGCATTTCTGTCAGGACCCCTTGGGGAAAGAGGGGGAAAAACAAAAAGATACAGAGGCAATTTTAAAAATTACATTTTAAAATGCCTTCTAATGAGCAACTCTGCTAAAAGCACCTGTCATTTACTTCCAAATAAGTTATCCCCAAGGTTTGGTGGATGCTTTGCAATGGTTATTTGTGATAGACTGTATTATATATAGTCCTGGACATGCAGTTTCCAACAGGAATCCTATCGAAACTCCTTGTGGAAAGGCAGGTTCCTCCCAGGAGCAGTGGATTTGTCCATCTGTGGGTGTAAATCACTCTCCAAACCTCCTGTTTGTTGTAGGGATTGAACAAGGTCCCGCTTTGGCTCAGCCAGAGCTGTTCTGACAACCCTTTGACCAGCCACACATCACTGCTGCCTACAAATGATAAGCAATTCCAAAAAAATCAGACCTTGCAGCTTCTTTGTTGGCTGGAGAAACCACTTACTTCCATGTGAAACAACAGGAAAAAATGGGCAGACTCCAATCTTCATTATTTTCAGTAATTTAGCTACAATAGGTGATTATTCCCAGAACTGAAAATCTGTGTTTCTCAAAGTGATTTGATCTATAGTGTAAGGAAAGGGGTGATATGTGGAGAATTATTGTGCAGCATTTTAGGAAACATTCCTCTCCTCCCTAGTCTTGTCTTTAATAACCTGTTACTGAGGTTATTGCACTTATATCTGTATTCTGACATGCAATAAATATATTCTGCTTAGTTGAAGCACAGTGAAAAACTCAGTGCAGAGGGATTTTTGGTCTTGTTTGAGCATACCCAGGAAAAAAATAAATGCTCTTCTCTGTCTTTTTAGCATCTTCATTTAAAATAAACTACCTCAAAACTATGATGCTGAAAAACTAAGGGGAAAGAACAGCTCTTAAAGGAAATGCTCTTAAACATAAGGATATGAGATAATGAAACAGGCTACTGGGATAAGCATATTTATTGGGTTTGTTATGTATCAAATGTAACAAAAGTAAAGTGTCTGAAGAACTCCATGTGTGGTTCCTTCACACTCTTTGATCACACAATTCCCCCTTTAATTCAGATGCAGTAGAGCTTAAGTGGCTTCATTGATGTGTTAAGTGTGGAATGATTTTTGTATAAAATAAAAAAAAAAAAAAAGGACCCCATTATGTGTCCAGAAAAGCCTTGTGTGCACTTGTTTATTGAGACAGGAAGTCGGTTTCCCACACCGAACAACGGTGCTGAAACACTGAAAAATCGTGGAGGGAAGAAAAGTAAAGGAAACTTAATTTTCTACCTGGCAGAAATCGGCCTCCGGAGGAAGAAGTAGACAATGAGATTGGGCTTAAACTGAATAATAGAGCCTGATTGATTTTAGGAAAATGCTCCACACCATTTATACAGGGGGTTCATGTGCTGCTTTTGTTAGTAAAATGCAAGGCTTTGGTACAAGCTCTTTGTAGTGAGGCTGCTGCTGCTTAAGTATTGCTCCAGCACGGCATTGCCCAGAGGAGAAAACACCCATCAGACTGGGCTGTCAGGTAGAAACACAGCATTTAAATATATATTAAAAAATAAAAGAACAGCAGACCACTTTTAGGCCATTTCTTACCAGTTTATCACTGGCAGAAATCTATGTGAGGCTCTTTGGAACAAAGCCTGGGATGCTGGAGTGGTGTAAATCAGGAGTTTCTTTTATCCCAGACAAAGGAGCGACTCGATGCTCCTGCACCTGATGCCCTGGGCCAGCCTTCTCACACAGCAAACCTGAATTTTAATATTAAAACAAGAAGAAAAACCCCAAACATTGAATGGGGAGGTTTTTAGGCTGATGGTTGATATGTATTTACTCACACCTAGGAATTTTAACAGCATTAATATCAGGCTCCAGGATTCAGAGGTATCTCTTTGGTCAGCGAGGGAAATATCGAATACAGACATTTATTGGTGATTCAGAAGCAGCTGGAAGTGCCCAGAAAGGTCAGAAGTGCAGCAGGCCCGGTGCTGTGGGCTCAGAGCCCAGAGTTTTAATCAGAGGAAGCAAACCCAAGGTCTGAGGAGCAAGACTGGCACAAAGACATCAAGTGACTCGCCAAAGGTCACGTCACTCGTAGGTAGCAGAGACCAGACCAAAGACTGGAATTTGAAGGTTCTGTATTTTGCTGCAATTTCATATTTCCTGGCTTTTTTCCTGGTTTTATTCCGCAAATAATGATGTTTTCTCCCTGTGCCACAGTCCTGTGCTTTTGTGCTCAGCGTTAAGGTCTCTTTTCGCTTTGGAATCTTGTAAAAATGTGTGGTTTCCTCGGCTCTGCTGCCAAAACCAAGGCTATTCAAAACAAACAAACACAAAAGCCCTCCAAAACGCAGAGCGGGCTTTGTAAATATTACCTTGAGGTGGATTTGTGCAAAATGGTCACGGGGGAAAAAAAGACTCCTTTCTCTTCACCCCAAACCAGGTCTGCAAGAGCTCAGGGACGGCCACCGGCGGAGGTTCTCCCGGGTTGTGCAGAGCCCTTGGTCCTTCTACCTGGGTGCCAAACCTCCCTCCCAAATTGTGTGTGCTTATAAATCTGGACTGAAGTATTTTTACCAGCCTTTTTTTTCAAGCCTTGTAAGGCAGGACTTGGAGGGAAACAGCACATTTTCCTGCCACACGTGCGCTTTCCCGCTGGCACACACAGCTCTCCCTCCCATAACCCTGCTCTCCCAGAGCCTTTTCCAGCCCATATAAAACTCTTCTTCCTTTCAGCACCATCTCCCCGCACCCAGCACATTCCTTTCATGTGCACAGACCGATGGCCTTATCTCTCACTCTCGCCCTAATTATGAAATGTGTGGTATGTTGCTGCTCCATGAGAACACAGAGAGCTGCAACCGGGCAGAAGTTAAAGGACTCTTCTTGCTGCTCTTCAGGCAAACCAGGGTCAGGACAAACTGGCAGTCTGTGGTTGTTTGGGTGGGTTTTTTCATTCCTTTTTCCTTGAGAATGGGGAAAAACAAAAAGAAAACGAAGACTGGAATGATCATTAAACCCATAAACTACATCTTGCTTATAAGGATGGTTTAAAGGGAGGTTGTTTGCACTGAGCAAACCTTTCCAGATCTGAAGTGTTCATGCAGTTTGTCACACCTGACAGACACTGAGACAGCACACAGGGTTTGGATGCTGAGCTCCTGAGCTCCACCTGGGGCTGTGGCTGTTGTGGTCTCGCCATCAGCACAGGTCAGCACAGATCTTTCTCTCTGTTCTGTTCCTGAGAGCTGCAGGATCTCGGTGCGTAGCAGGAGGCTTTCTGTGTCTGGCAGGCATGTGGTCCTTAAAATGCAACTGTCAGACACTTTGCAGTGGGATTTCAAAGCAGATGACTACTGGCTTATGTCTGAAATCACCCAAATTGTCTGTAGCCAGGCCAGCCAAGACAGCCAGGCCAGGAGATGGATGCCTTTGAAAATCCCACCGTGAAATACGGTGTATCTGAGAGCTACATCTGAATTGTGCAGCACCCCCCTCTCCCCCAATTATTTGAAAACATAAGCTAGAGCGTGTTAGCCTGGTCATCCGTTGAAAAAGAGGAACATATTCGTGACCTGCCATCAATTCCTGCTCCTCCTGACCCTCCCCCTATCCCCACTTTGTCAGCCCTTAGTGAACCAAAAACTGGCTTTTCTGATTTGAATCATGATTCAGCCTGATGCGATTTGAAATGCCTGAATTCTTAACCCCCTGCATGATGGGATTTTGTCTAATGGAAATGCCAGCAGCCTTTAAGTCAGGCATGGCAGCGCCTTGCCAGCCGTTCTACCCAGCATGCTAAATAAATGATAAATATTGTTGCACATATGTTACATCTGTCAAAAGTCTCAACATCACGCAATCGTCGTGTGGCCTTTATAAGGTGATGAAAGGAGCAAAAACAACAACAAGCCCCAATGCAAACATCAGATAGACATTAGAGATTCCCTGACAGTGCAAATATCATCCCCTGTTAGTGAAATAGGCTTGTAAGGAAGGGGGATATCTTTATTAGGTGAGGTAAAGAGCTGAAAACAGTGGATGTGCTGTGGATTCAGAGCTTCTCCATCAGGTCAAGCAGCCCCCAGCTCTCCTCTTGTCCTTGTTCTGCAGTGGGGATAGTGCTGTTATTATTTTCATTTAAGAGGTTCTGCTTTTAAACACAGGGTTCAGGTGTGGGAGGAGAAGGGAAGGTAAATAAAGAAAACTGTTAAAGATCTTAAGTACTGATGTTACTCCTAAATATTAGATGTGTAGTCCCACATCACACTGGAATATTTTGGTCTGCTGAAGGTGGATATATCCTGTTTTACTCTTCCCCAAGGCAGGAATTTTTAGTGTCCCTTTCTCTAGAAGGGGCATTGGGCCAGTCACGGAGAGCATTAAGTCAAGAGTGGGATCAGCCTTAATGCAAGAACCTGCAAATTCCCCGCCTATCTGAGGTTTGCCAGGGTCACCTTGAAGGGCACCCCACTTGTGCAAAGGTCTCGTTCTGCCTGCGGGGAGGGGAAGGCAGGGAGAGGGTGAGCAGAGGGAGGAGAAGGCTCTCAGTATGCTGAGCCATGGCTCTGCACCAGCTGGGTGCCAGGGAGGAGGGATGCTGGAGTGCTAATGCATCTTCCTCCCCTCCAGCAGAAACGAGTCTCTGCAGAGGAGCAGATCCTCCGAGGGGTGTTTCAGAGACAGGGTCCCTCCCGAGGGCAGCAGTGGAGGGCACGTGGAGCTGCTCCACCTCTTGCCCAAGGCTCTGCCTGAGGGCAAAATCTCAGCCCAAGAAACATATTCCTCTCTCTCCCTCCCTCCTGAAAAATAAGGGTCACAGTGGCATTTACCTCCAAGTCTATTAAAAAACATTGAACTCCCAGAGTGTGGCATGTGTGTTTCCTATTAGGAAGGCAGTTCCAGACTAATAACCATTTTTAATGGCTGTCGTT
Organism: Calyptomena viridis; assembly: GCA_013390005.1. Taxonomy (NCBI): domain Eukaryota; kingdom Metazoa; phylum Chordata; class Aves; order Passeriformes; family Eurylaimidae; genus Calyptomena; species Calyptomena viridis. The sequence goes on along the minus strand of WEIV01015976.1, from coordinate 509,021 downwards.
GTGCTTTGCACTAAATGATATCAGCTATTATTGCAGGAGAAAGGCAAAGAAGCCTGGAAAATTAAATGAAATCCTTCTGTGGAAATTTCAAAGGGGATCAAAGATGCTCCCCAGCTCTTTAGTTGAGCCCAGGTGGAACATTTTCTAGTTCCAATGTAAGGTAGGCAACCCCAGGAAAAACACCCCTGCAGAAAGCAGGTATAATTTTCCCTTTCTTTCTTCAAATCAAGTAACTGTTGGAAGTCAGATAATTTTCTTAAGACAAATAAGGGTAGAACTGGGTCAATGGAGGCTGAAGAAGGTCAATGGATGGTGGCAGAGGGAAGGAGGAATGGTGTTTGGTCAATTCCTTTTTTGCCTCTCTGTTCTGGTTGTGCAGAAATAAATGCTACATGTAGGATATGATTTATCTTATCCTAAAGGGCATGTGAAAATAGGTCAGAGGAGTTGTACCCCAAATATGGCTTTTCCTCTCCTTTATCTGTAGTAGGAGCAAAGGATGACTAGGTGTTAGAGTAAAGAACTTACCTTGAGAAACAAGACAAGAAGGAGAGCCAGGGACAGGTTTGTTGACCTTCACAATGTGTTTCAAATTATTTGTAGGCTGTGACTGCAAGCTGAGAAAAATTCAAACCAGCCTGATGGTATTGAGGCAAGTCAAATCTGGCTGAGGCCAAGTGGTTTGTAATTTAGTTTAAGACCATGACTGGGAGTCTTAAAAATCCCAAACAGTGGGTCTTGCTGGCAAGTTGAGCATCTATTAATAACATGGCAGTGAAAACAGGGGAGTTTGTTCTCGGGGCTCAGTCCTGCCAGGTTTGGAGCTGCCCGGAGCTCCAACTACTTCTGTGGGAAGTGAAGTGCCCAGCACTTTGCAGAATCTAACCTAAGGATGGGCTACACACTCACAGGGATAAACCATCTTTATTTCCTTAATTTCAGCAGAGTTCCCCCCGTTCAGACTCCATGCAGAACTACTGCTGGTACCTACAGAGAAACTCTACAGGTCGAGGAGATCCATTTAGATTATCCTATTAAAAAGATGTAGCCTGTTTTCCAAATGCACAGAAATCTAACTAACTTAGTAGCTCTAATTAGCCCCTGCTGCAATTTCCACCATGCTATTAAAATAAGTTATACTCAAATGCAATGAAATGCCTGTAAATCAAGAGAGATTAAAAATCCCTTTGGCTGCAGAGATGTGTTTATCATGAAGACTTTAATATCCTGAATTTTAAAAAATGCTATACACTAAGGGAGTCAGGGTTCACAGGAAGGAGCATCCTCTCATGGAGCTCAAGAACCAAGACAGACACTGCTATTGGAGTCTCCTTTGGGTTTTAGCACAAGGTATTGTCTTGGGGTGACTTTATGATGTAACCCATATCCCATATCGCCAGCTCTACACCAGGAAAAATGAATCCTGGGCCTTTCTGTGTCTTTAAAGTGGGCCCGAGAGCTGAGACAGCAGCTTGAGGAGGAAATTTCCAGCAAGATCCCTGGAATATCCAGGTCCAGCTGCAGAGCCTTTGGGTTCATTAACACTCCTTCCCACAGCTGCAGGATATCAGGCTTGAAAAGGGCTCCTCTGGAGGGGCTGGGGAGAGGATGAAGAGTGGAGTTTCTGTGTTTTTCTGGGACTTTGGTTTTTCTTCTTTACTTCTGGACTTGTTTGGGACATCAGAACATCGGAACCTCACTGGGAGACCCTTTCACCAGCCTGGCCTGGGGGGGCCCCACATTTTCTCCTCTGTGGCAAAGGAAGAAGGAGATCATATCAACAAAAGGGCTCTGAATCTTCCAGGTTCTCTCCTGCCATGGAGGAGGGGGAGCTGTGGCCTCCTTTTCATCAGAGAATATTCATCTCTCTGAACATATTTGTCCCAAACCAAGACAGGTACGTGAAAGTTCAGTTGTTTAGGCTGAAGATGGGTGTTGTTTGGTGCCTGTTTAGAGCCTCCTCTCTGGGATTCATTTCCCAGTTCAGGGCTGGATTTGAATGAACCCAGGTCTGAAAGGGAATTCAGATGATTATCTGACTTGTAATGAATATGATGTTAAAACTCAATTTTTAAAAAAGGATATTCTTAAATAGGAAACCAGTACTTTTAAGTTTTAAACTTTGAAGTTAAGTTTGCATTTGACTAAGAAAGGGAGATAGACCCTTATGTAATAAGACTTACTTTAGGTCCTTTAAAGCTATTTCAGCAAGAGAGGTGTATGTCAGATGAGAACATAATCTAGAACTGATGCCTCTCTACCTATTGCTCATGAAGCACATATTTGGTTGCTGAATTTGGTTTCTTTCTTCTTTCCTCTTGGATCAGATTTACAAGGGCATGGAATGCTAGGACACTAGCAAGGAAAGGGCTTTAAGCTGAAGGAGGGTAGATTTAGATATTGGGAAGAAATACTTTATTTTGAGGTGGGGAGGCCCTGGCACAGGGTGCCCAGAGAAGCTGCCCCATCTCTGGAAGTCTCCAAGGCCAGGCTGGAGCAACCTGGGATAGTGGGAGGTGTCCCTGCCCATGGCAGGGGTGGAACTGGATGGGCTTTAAGGTCCCTTCAACCCAAACCATTCTGGAATTCTATGATCTAGTTGGTTATATCCCTTTGGGTGCAAACCCTCTCACTTATGCTCCCCTCTCTCCTCCCCTTCTGTGTAAAGGCCAAGGAGAAAATGGGTCCAGTGTGTCTAAAACTCGGGGGGAAATGGTAAGATTTATCCTGGGTCTGGTCCCAGAGAGGTTAATTGCCTTGCTAAGGATCAGTTCAGGAAGACTGTGGCTAATCTTCAACCCAACCTCCCTTTCCAACATCACAGGAGAGCAAACCAGTTACTCAAAGTTGTTGCTACTCATGTTTATCCTGGCCCAGTCCCCCATCCCTCCCCTCCGGCCCTGCTGGAGCGTTGCTGTGTCACTGAGGAGCCTTCTCCTCACAACACTTGTGCACAAATCACTTTCCTCTGTCATTCCTCCTCGACAGCAGCAGCAATTGGTTATTCCCCCGAAATAGCTGCAGCTCAGCACGTGTTGTGCAGCCCGAGAGGCGCAACACAAACAGAACTTGTGTTCGCAGCACTGGACCAGGATCCACTCGGATTCTTCCCATAGAATTCTCCTTCTGTTTTACCAGACAAATAATCTGTTGCGACTCTTATTGCTTCTTATCTTTTGCAGCTTGGACTGGTTCCACGCACCATTTTGTTCTCAAAGATGCCTAAGCTGATTCTCCAGTGCTAGCCAAAACAAATGAGAGTCTTGGCTGGCGGCGTGGCAGCAGCAGCTGGTTCCACTAGGGCTCCTACACCTAACACTGGGGCAGCCTTGGCTTGGATAAAGACCCTTTTCCCTCATTAGGGGGCTGGGGAGAAGCAGGAGGGAAGTGAAGTCCTGTGAAGTTCTGGCTGACCTTGGTTTTGGTGCAACAGTGCAAGTCTTTATTAGAGGTGTTTATTTATTGAGTGTCACAATGGCCTCTCAGGGCACAGCACTGGGGGTCGAGACACTCAGGATCTGTCCCAGACACTCACCTGCTGTGTGGCTGAGTTTTCCCTGCCTTTCCTTGCCATCCCCATCCAGGCTGCCAGAACATCACAGCTGGAGCTGGCAGGGCCACACAAAAGGAGCCTGGGTCCAGCAGGGCCTTATAGGTGTTGGGGCAATGCAAATAATCCTATATATTGTCCAATTTGTCAGCCCTGGTGGATATAATAGATCCTACAGCATCCCTGGGAGGTTTGTAATGCCTCCAATGAACACAGTTTGAGTTAGAAAAACAAAGAGAAGGTGTAGAGGAGAGATGGTGGTTAAAGAATAAAAAGTGCAACAGAAAACCAGGTCCAGCAAGTTTCTGAACTTCTGAAAAGTTGGGATCTAGACTCAGTCTGGATCTGAGCTTTCTGATGCTGCAGTAGCAGTCACTATTACACAGATGTGAAGCTATTCAGCAGGAGCTGAATGAGCTCTCAAATTGTGTTTTGCAGATTAAACCCCTCTTTCCCATGCTCAGGTATCCCTTCTTTTCCCCAACCATTCCATTCCAGGTGAAGGGCTTGTAATTGAGGGGTCCCAAGTAAACCAGATGATTTTTGGGGCTGCCTGTGACTTTGGGCTCTGTTCTCTGGTCTCCCATTGATGACCCTTAATGCTCCATCTTTAATGATAATTTTTCTACAGCTTCTCTAGGGCTGTTGTGGGATGAAGGTGATAAAACTATCAAGGTGTTTGGCTGTATGGAGACTGGGAAATTGTGATGGATGGATGATGGGTTGATAGATGTGTTCTCTTTGTAACAGGGCAAGGCCAAGCTGGTCAAAAACTTGTAGACACACTGTCTCTGCTGAGCCGAGAGAACATTATGTCACCATGAAAATGCCATGCATTTTATTTTAAAAGGACATTATGGCAAGGCTTTAATCAGATCTCTTAGTGCCTTAGACAGCTTCAGAACCTGATTCAATAAAAACATGGCTGGGCTCCAGCATGATGAGGAGAAGCAGACTTGCTGTGGGGACTTATCTCTGCCTCCAAACCCTCTGCTTTGGAGCACTTTTGAGCACTTGAGCCCAGGCTCCTCTGCTCTGTTTGCTATTGAACAGGGAGTTTCTGAGGGGGACATCAAAAAATACAGAAATGTGATATGATGTTTGGGTGGGGAAACCTAATTGATTTGACAGTTAATCAAAAACTACTAAGGGAAAATCAATATAGAGTAAAACAATCTAGTCTTCAGTTCTATATTGTATTCCCAGTGGCATTGTTGATTGTATAGCATCAATGTCATCTATTTTAGATGGAAATGTTACCAACTATAATGCCACTGTTGATGTTTCAAAACGATTCTAATCTCATTTCAATAATAGCTTCTGTCTCTCCTAGTGACACACATGCCATAACATTCTTGGCTAAATTGACAGCACTAATAACACACTCAGTTTTTATATTATTCGGACCACTGTCTGCATTTTTGAGCATTCAGGATATTGCACAGTATCAAGGGTGTGCATCTCCCTCAAAACTTCAGGTAAAGGAGTGTCTGGACATTCCCAATGCTGTGCTGGCACTTGCAGAGCCATCTCCTCAGTTAACAGGGATTTGGGGGTTAAGTGGTGACTCCTGAGCTGGAAAGGTCTGACTGGAGGGATCTGCTTGAGGTCTCAGAGTAATTCAGGAAGGGCAAGGTTGGGGCCAAGCTGATGGCCAGGACTGTGGTTTAACTTCTGGACTATGTACTTCCTCCTGAGGTCTTGAGTCTCTTCAAGTGGACTAAAAAAATCCCACAGGGAAATTCCCTTGCTGGTTTTCTGGAAGCTCCTTCCTTCACATCAAAGCCTGACGTCCCGAACTCAAAGCTTCTCGTGTGGTTTTATGGCATGTTTGGTTTTCATCCCACTTGCAATCCAGAAGTGAAAAATGAATGTGCAGTGACAGGCAAAGGGTGAGATGGACACCTCATGATGAATCAGGTTCCCCAGACGAGCAGGGAGTTCTCAGTTCCTGGATGTCTCATTCGGATGAAGTTCAGAGTACAGCTCATAGACCTTGCTTGGATGGACATAGACATAATTGCACTTCAAAATTTAAGGAGGTGTCTGGCACTTTTTATGGGGAAAATTCTGGTCTTTCAGCACCTTTAGTGTCTTCCCAGCCTCCTCCTGTACCAGGTTTAGCAATAAATGCACTGACCAGGCAAAGCACTTAAGGAGATGCTTTACTACACCCTTAATTTCAACTCTGCTGACCATGGCTCAGGCTTAAATTTTAGCAAATAAAAGTCACATTGGGGTGAATGCACTTTAAGCCTGTGCTGAATTTTAAGCTCGGCCTTTGCCAGAGCCCTGCACTTGAACCTGTTTCTGGAAGATACAGGACATAATTGGGAACACAAAAACAAAATCTTTCCAATAGATCCTTCATTTAAAACAGCTTTCCTCTTCAATTATCAGCTGTGGATTTAAATGGGATGAAAATTCAGTCTTTTCTTTCTGATTTTATCTTTTCTTTCCTCTTTTCTTTTGCAGGAGAATTTTCCCTTTATTAACTTTTGAGCATAAAAGGCAGAAAATAAATGAACAAACAAAACCTGGAGCAATATGTGAGATCTTTAATTCAGCAGCCATTATTATTGACATCAGGAGAAAGAAATGCAAGAGCACAAGTCTATTGCTTTAAGCTGGGATTTTCAGAAGAGCCTGTTGGAGTTTGGCACTCAAATCCCATGAAATCCCCTTTATACTTTTCACTTCTCTTTCTTTTCTTTTAATTTATTTTTGTTTGACATGGGAAAGGCTTGGTGCATTTTGTCAGTGTGGGTTATTACATGATGTTTAGGATCAGCATCCAGGATTGCAGCCTGTTCAGAGGCCTTGAGGAGCCCAAAGTTACAGGCAGCTCCTTCCCTGAGGATGTGATGTTTGAGGAAGGATGGAAGTTGTGGAGCTGGTTGTGGAACACACCAGCTGAGGCTGCTCCATCCCTGGAAGTGTCCAAGGCCAGGTTGGAGCAACCTGGGATGGTGGAAGGTGTCCCTGCCCATGGCAGGGGTGGAACTGGATGAGCTTTAAGGTCCCTTCCAACCCAAACCATCCCGGGATTCCACGATAAGGAGAAGGGAAACGGGACACAGCAGTGAGGAGCTTTGCAAAGGGTGAGAGGATGAAGAGGGAGCCTTGGCAGGGACAAGGCAGCTGAACCAGGGCCCAGAGGATGAGAAAGGCAGGGCTATAATGTGGACTATTGCCAAATTATAAACATGTTCAAGTGATACTGGTGTTTTTCAGCCCAAGAACTTGCTGTTGTCAGGTTCTTCCACGAACCAGAAGGCAGAGCTGGTTACCATCAGCCTCCTTAGTACGTAATTCCTGATATTCCTTGGAAGATGAACACATCTGACACGAAACAGTTCCGTGACACTGTTCCTTGTGCCTGGTGTAGGGTCCTGCACATCCCACTCTACATTTCATAATTAAAGGGAACAACCATATCTCACTTTCCTGAGCTCAGCTTGCAGAGGGGCACGGGGGATGTGCTTTCTTATTTCCCAACAACTCCTGCTTGTATCACAGTGATATTTTTGTAATTTCTGGCAGAAAAACACTATCCTGTTGGGACAAGCCAGCCTGAAGCCTGCTGTAGTTAAGCCATCACTGAGCTCTGTTTTCCTTTCTTTTCCTGAGAGAGGAAAATTCATATTTTTGAACACACCCAGCAGAACTTGCTCACTTTTGCTTCTCATTTTACTGCTCAAAAATCACATCCTCAGCACAAGCCAGGGACATGATCTAGATTGTTTGCAAGGGCAATTAAAGCTCTGAAAGATTTCAGGGGGGCAGCACATCATGAATATTTTGTTTCCTATGCCAGTCCTACCTTCCCTGTTGCACTCACCCCGCTGATTCCTGACCTCGTTAGGATCTCTCTTATGAAGATGAGGTACCAAAATGTAGTGGCTGATGCAGCCCCTGAAGTATGGCTGGTGCTGCTCTGACCTTTTCATTATTCTGCACTTTGACTGACTGGCTCTCCCAGCCCTTCCCCACACGAGGAGGAGGCTGCAATCACGGGAGGAAGGGATAATCAGCATGCAGAGTGCCGAAAAGGTCAGGATAATCCAGTGTACAGAAGAGATGGATGCACAGATAGGTGATGCACAAGCACAACTTGAGAAGCAGAGATGTGTTTTCTAACCTTCAAAGAAAGTTGTCTTCTTCCTCCTATTCCCTCCCCGCCCAAAGCAACCCAGACTTGTTATTTTAAAAAATGCATGTATTCTTTACAGATTTTCATATACCACAGATAAAATGCCTTTCCTGCCTGGCTTTCTGGCTTCTGCAGGACAGAAGCAACAAGATTCAGGGGAAAATACTAGAAACCTTCTAGTGCAGTTTTCTTCCAAAAAATAATTTCAAATATCTTACCTCTGCTCAGTTTTGTGCTCTCTTCCTTTAAAAAGAATATGAAAAGAGGTATTACATGAATATTGTAACAGGAAGCCTGTTAAAAACTGCAAATAGAGTATTGTGAGTTGAGCTCCCTTTTTCCACTGGTGAAAGAGAACCAGCAAGAGAGAAAAAAGGAAAATGGGAGAGATTTTTAAAAGTAGTGGTTTTGTTCTGTTCTCTCAGCTGCAAGATAGAAGATTTAAAGCAATGAAAAGGTACTGGTTTTCTTCTGAAAATTTTATGGCCAAATATCTAATATTTCTTCTTATTACCCCCCCTGCAGAACACTACAAATTCTTTAAGTGCAAGGAGATGCTCAGGGACAGTAACACTGTATTGAAGTTGAGATACCTGAATTTATCACAGGAATTAGATGCATGTACTAGCTCAAATTTACATGCCTGACAGCAGCAGAGGGACATAATTGAAGAATAAAATCTAAATAATATGTAGGAGGAAGCTCCATGTTATTACAAATCAGTTTGGTTATCTCCATTAATCAAGCTAGAAATCAGTTCTCTCCTTTCTTAGAGGTTTCCTTCACAAGATTCAGTGTAACCCAAAGGGTAGAAAATAATTACCCACAATTAAAGAATGTGCAGGACAAGTCAAGGTCAAGGTGAAGCTCAAGGGATCTTTCATTAGTCACTTTAAGGCAGGTTGAGAGCAGGCTAATAAAAATTCTGACCTTCATTATTTTGTTGTCTAAGAGAATCTGAACCTTGTTCAGCCAAGAAAACAGTGTATTCCTCTTGTCACTCCTCATCAGGGGAGTCACAGGGCTGATTTTTAGTCACAGCAAAGTTTATTGAACTAAACACCCTGCAGACTCTTCGTACACCTGAGAGAGTATAAAACCTGAGAACAAGGTTTTGTAGCAGTTGCTGATTCATTCCCGACTTGTTTGCCGTGATTGGGGTTGTCTCTGTCCCATTTCTGCTGCCTTGGATTCCAGCATTAGCAGCTCCTTTTATCACCTAAGAAATAATCCTTCCCTCCTGGTCCTGTCAACACTGTTTGCCTTGCTCAGGTCTTCAGCGTTTCCCCGTATCGATCGCTCCACTTTGCTTTATGAGCCCTTCAGATCTTCTGGGCACAGCTCTGCAAGGTCATGTCCGTGTCCAGGCAGCAAGAAATGCAAATATCTCCCTGATTCCTGCACGAAGGAAGGGGGAAAATAGAACTATATATACACCCAGACCCAAGTCAGCCCCTGTGCCCCTTGGTTTGCCTCCAGATTTGAGGAGCCTCTACATCACTTCTCTGCCTGAAATCATATTTTTCATGAAACACTGGTAAGGATAGGGTTTAATCTGGATGGATTAGAGGTTGGCTTATTCTCTGCAATAGGATGTAGAAAACCAGAACCTCTTTACATCCCAGTTTAGTCACCGAATGGCATCTCTGGTTTGAATCCAGCCCTTTTTTCTCAGCCTGCAGGATGTCTGAGGCCAAATCCTTCATTACCTGGTCTGACCCTTTTTTGGCTTTTAAGCCAGGCTGCACCTAGTGATGCTCAGGTACCGGTTTCCTAATTATCCCTCCTGTATGTTCAGGAGAGCCTGTGGAAGGGTCCGTGTTAATTGTGCCCCGGGGCTGTGACATCCTCTCCCTAATCATCCGCCCTCAGCAGCTCAGTTTGGAGCAGGTTCCAGGCATTCACTACCCACTTGAGCACTAAAAAATCAATCACCTCTCCTTAGACTGGCATCCTCACATGTTTTGCTCCAGGCCTGGATAGTTCGTGACTAAACAACCCAATACCTGGTATTTCCATGGTCACTGTCTCGTGTTTAATCCAGTGAAACGTGGAATTCCTGGGGGCTCAGGGATTGCAGCTCAGTGGTGGGACAGGTCAGTTCTAGATGGTCACTGCAGGCTGGGACCACACTGCAGTCTTGCAGCTGCCCAATTCTTATGAAATCTGATTGATTTGTTTGGGAATTCGCTATCCAGCCACAGGCAACTGGGTTTATTCCTTTTCCCAGTGCTCTAGCACCGTGTATGGCCTCCCATACTGAATTGCCATCTGAATGCAACTTAATCTTCTTTTGCCTGCAGTGTCATTTTTCCATGAGGGTAGTGAGGGTTTTTCCATGTTTTTCTCTCTTTCCCTACAGCCAGCTATACCATCCCAGCCTCCAGCAGGAAGGGGGCAGATGTCACCTCCTGCCACCTTTTTCATGAAGATTGATGCCTGTTCACTCCTCTCTTTCTGTGTAACTGAATATCCGCTAAACACTTTGCAGCTGTAGGGCTGCAGGTTCTACCTGAGCAGGGTGAAGCTTCAGGACAACCTGACAGTGCCAGACAGAAGGGGATAAATTTCAGAGAGGTTTGTCTGCCCAGGAGCTCTGGACCTTGTCTCAGTTAACCACCTATTCAGTGGTGAGTTGCCATGGTGGAAAAACATGAGCACTTCCAGAGGATGATTTATCCTGTCCTAAAAGCAGTGGGATGAACTTGGTACCATCTTTTCTTTCACTGTGTGATGACAGAAGACTGTAGGTAGAGATGTATATATTCTACATATATATTTTACATATATACTCTACAAGTTCATCTGGCTGAGGCGATGTCCATGTGTGAGAACATTGAGGAAAGGGAGGCTGGTCCTGCTTTTTTCATTTCTTTTCTGCTACAATTTCTTTCTTACCTGTTGCCTCTGACTGTAGGAGACAATATAGAAGAGATTTATTGCCCAGACAAGATGTCACATTGCTGAGATTAGATCCAGGTTAAATCTATGGTTTGTTTTAGCCCCACTGGCTTTTCCTACCCATATTCCAAACACCAAGGAAGGACAGCTTATGAGCTAAACACTCCAAGGGAAATGAAGGAGCTTTAGAGAGTGAGAACTTTGTGAGATGGGACCTAAATTAATCTCTGCTGTAAATCCATCGTAGTCCTTGACAGATTGGGCTGAGAGCAATGCAGGTAATGAACAGGAGGCAAAGGCACAGTGCAGGGTGACTTATTTCTCTACAAAACCTGCCTTCTCTCTTCCTCCTTGCTGGTCACATCATACAACTCCTGTATTTAATAACATTGGGATGGATAGTAGTGAACTTATTGGTTCTTAGTCTTCAAGGGACTCCTTAAATCTTAGGGGCTCTGTCCTTTCAAGCACTCAGATCAGATTGCAAAGCAAGTTTCCAGAGCTCTCTGCTCTCTTTGATTCCCAGCATCTTCCATTATTGCATTTTAACCTGCAACATCCCACAGATGGTGGGAAGCATCTGAAATATTCCACGAGTGAGGAGGCAAAGGGTGGGTGTAGATAAAGGACACAATCTGGGAGACAGGGAATATCCTCTGCTCCTCCTTGACCCATTTTAGAGGCAGGAAAACTGGAAAGCAGGGATGTGATGGTAATATTGGACAGGAAATCTGCAGCAAGGAGAGTCCCTCTGAAGGGATGTACCTCTGGAGCTCCCCCTTGGCTTGCTCAGCAGGGAAAGAACAGCCACAAAGCTTGGCTTCACATCGATGGGAACACCCCAAGCCCTGGTTTGTAAATCTGCAATGCCTGTGCTTTAGTTACAAGCCAAAGTTCCTGCCCAAAGAACAGCCTGGCTGCCTGGAACAGAAGATTTCCTTGACACCTTCATTTGAGCACTACACCATGCCCATTATTACTTTCCCCCTCTCCCAGAACAACAATCTGAATTTAAGCAGAAGAGGTATGGCCCACTAATTATTATTACGATAAATATGGCAGCTAATGAAATAAACCATTTTATTTTAACCTCTGCTTCAATTTAACTAAAATTGAAGTCAAAATATAGTCCTTAAAACATCCAAAATAGATATGCTGTGTACTTTCTGTGACTGTTTCCATTGTTTGAAAACAATTACAGTGAACTGAAGTGCTGATGTAACAGCCAGGTAAGAGAATGTTCAGGTTATGATGAGCTCCTTTCCAATAAGAAAGCAGAGTATATGGGTATATAGAAGAGATCCTCACCTTTCCTAGAGGCAGTTGGGGTTTAGGGTGCAGAGGGTCAAGCCAGATCCAGCACACACCAGACCTAGATCCATTTTCTTTTCTATGATCTGATCCATCCCACAAGACCATTCCAACAGCTTCAAAATCACCAGATAATATGAGATTCCAGTGTGTCCTGTTTTCCCCTCACACTGCCACTAACTATTAACACTTAATACACCACGAAGCACCACCATTGCTGTTCCTGTCCTGTGCAGAGAGGAGAGATGAAGGCAGTTCCAGCTCTCCTGGCTCTTCCCAACCCTTCTCTTGAGGAATGAGGAGGATGTTCCCTGTAGCAATCAGCCCCACACTTTTTCTAACCCTCCTTAAAAAAAGCTCTTCTTGTGTCTAACATCCTTCCCGGCCACATTGTTGTTGTCATTCCCATTTTACCTGTCTGTAGCACAATTAAAAATAGCACTAACATTTCTCCCACAGGCAGCTGAATTTGTCCTTGCTGCAAATCCCAGGCAGTTTGTACCTTTTTGGGGGGAGTTTTATTTATTCCCTTTGGCATCCCTGCATGAACTCATCTTTGGGTTCCCCATTCCCAGGATGAATGCAGCAGTGTGGATAATCATGTTACTGAATCCAGGGCAGGACCATGAAGAGACAACAGGGCTCCATCCCTTGCCATGAGTCATTCCAGCTGCTTGAAAACACTGTTTTTTGTGGATTCCCCTTTGGAAGAGGAGGATGGGGCTGCTCCAGTTCAGCAGGGAGAATATCTCCCCCAGTTTGTAGACAAGAGGGCTCTTGGAAGGAAATTCCTGACGGTGCCACGAGCGGCACAAACACGGCCCAGCTCCAAGGCCAGAGATAAAACCACATATGCTGCCACAGATTGGATAGAAAAGGAGCACATGTTCTGCACTGAATCCACTGCAAAATCAAGTTTGCTGGTGTATCTGGTCCCAGGACAGGTCCCTGGGATAGGGACAGGGAGGGGAGTCTGTAGGTACACGGAGGCCAAAGGTTTGCCCTGCTTTGGAGCAGGGAATCACAGCCAGGGGGGAATGACAGCAGTCAGAGATGGAGATTAACACTCCTGCCTCTCAGAGAGTAATTTCAGTGGAGTCACTTCTGATTTACAAGACAAAATGCAGGTCCAGCAGCTCCACAGCCTCGCTGAGGTCTGTGTCCTGTTTTTCCTCCTGCCAGAACTAAACAGTACAAGACATAGGTACAAACACACACTACTGCAGCACAGCCTTTCCAAAGCAGGGATGTCTGAAATTTCACCTAAATCTGTGTAAAACACCACCTTTTGTTTGCCTTCCAGTGGAAGTCAAGAGTTTTCTATATAGTAATTTTATTTATTTATTTGTTTATTTATTTATTTTCTCAACAGGCTGGAACTAAGTGAATTTTTTTTTCCCCATAATATTGGCTGTTGTTGCCAGTTTGCAGACTCAGGTTATTTCTCTAAGTGGGTTTTGGATTGGGCTGTTCTCACTTTCCTTCTCCACTGCTGTTACCTGACAAACTCTGTTGCAAGATGCTGATTGTCCCATATATAAAAGTTTTAGATCCTGGTACTTGGTTGGACTGGTCCTGTCCTAATTCCTTGTTTTCTCTGCTCCAGTGACTGCTAAGCCACTTCTGTCTTGTCTAGCCATGTTATCCTTTTATTTCTCCTTAATTTCTGCTTGCAGCTCAACTCAACATTTGACTGCAAACTCATTAGAAACCAGAGAAATACCAAGGGAAAAGCTGATTTTTGCAGCCAAGGAAGAGTGATGATGGTGAAAAAGCTGAACACAAGTGCCTTTTTTTGTTTCTTTTTTGAATGATGTTGGAAAATTGGGCCTCTGAAATGGTGATTAACGTGGTGAACTCCATCCTCTGATAGCTACAGTTGCTGGGTGCAATCTCTGTGCTGTTAACAGTGATCTCTGAGCAGGAGGAGAGTGGGGGAAGGAACATCTCTGAAGGGACACGTGTGGTGCTGAGCTCCAAAAAAAGTTATGAAGGGGAGGTGTGAAGTCCGGGAAGTGGGGAATCGTAGACTAGTCATTTCAGTGCCAGCCAATGGAAGATTATTGGGAAAAAATAATTGGACTGAGTATCTGTTCCCACCTAGAGGATAATGAGGACTGAGCCAGCAGGGATTTGTCAGGGAAATTGTGCCTGAGCAGGCTGAGCTCCTGGTGTGGGATACCCAAAATTAAAGCCAACTAAAATCTGGAATTACAGATAAACTCACAGGCAGGTAATGTGGGATACATACACTTCATGGCACAATGATAATAATTAATACCTGCCTCCAAAACCACCCTGTCCTGTGCTTGGTTCCATTTCACCAGCAGGACAGCACAAGGAACTGTCTTCAAGGGCCTCTGTGAGTGTGGGATGGCTGTACCAAAAATCACCTCCTGACTCACAGATCACTGGGACAACTCCACTCCTCCCAGGAAATGTGTGTGACAGTACCAGGAATTAGCACTCAAGAGCCAGTAATTAAAAAAAGATTGGCTAAACCAGTGAGTTTATTCTGAAGTGTTTCCAAGTGGCCACACATCTTTGTTTCAGTGGTGAAAATCCCCTTTTAAAAATTATTTTATTTGATCAATTAAATGCTACCAATTTCTGGATGCACTAACCACAAATTTGCTAAATTCCTGAGCTAATGAAAGGCTGGCTTGCTTTGACATGAATGGGAGTTTTGTTGGAGTAACAATCGAATAAGGACTTGGCCCAAAGACAGCAAGGAAAACATTTAGATGTTAAATATGTATTCAGAAGACTTTTCTTCAAATCTTTTCTCCTGCAGTAACAGGATAGTGATTGTGTTCTCTGGAAGGGACAGTTCAGTGAGACGTCCAGCACCTCTCAGCATTTAGCAGAGTGAGCAAGAAACTATGCAAATATTTTAGTTTAGAAATTCTTGTAGCTCCTTTTCAAACAATGAAAGCCTCAATTAAAGCCAGATCTCTGTTATTTAAAAATTCCAGGCAGCAACTGAGAGAGAGAGTGAGTGAGTTCCATTTTTTTTGCCTCACTCTCAAATGTAAAGTTCAAGGTATTTGAGAGTCAGGGAAATTGTGTCTAACATTAAAACTGTGAGAGCTGAGAAGGCTGAAGCTGTGATTCTTATCTTCTAAAGAGTTTTGCAGTCATCAATACCTAAAGCAAGCTGAAGTACAAGAAATAGGTGACCTTAATAGATATAACTCTGTATGGGTTCATTGTACCATGAAATTAAATTTTTAATCTGAATTGATGAACAAAAATGCTGGTTTGATCCTCCCCACACACAATAGTTTAAATAGTTTGGTAACTATTTCACTCCCAGAATGGAGCTGCACAAACAAGGTCAGCAAGAGAATAATCCACTTCATGGACCACGGGCTGGGATGATCCAGAAACAAAAAGGTCTTGGAGACTATTTTTGCTTTGTTAAATAGTTGCAAGAAAGACTTGGGGTTATTGGGAAGGTAAAATGATGGTCTTTTGCTGCTGGTAATTAAAAACATAGGGGTTAATCCAAAGGCACTGAAATCTGTGGTCACTGAGTCTTTTGATGGACTTCAGCTGGTTTTGGATGCAGTTCCAGGCTTCTGGGTTTTTTCCTAGTGGAAGCCACTGGTTTTGTGTATAATCACATTCAGTGACACCTTTTCCCCTGAGCTCATCCCATTCCAGCAGGATTCCCTCAGAAGTGATGCACTTCCTCCACATGTACCTTCAAAACACTGCCAAGCTGAATTCCAAACAGGTCTTTTGTCTGGAAGGGAATTGTTCACTACTTTTTGGCTTATGATTGATTTCAAGAATGTAAATATAAGTTGTAGAAGCTGAAATGAAGGTAATAGAGAATCCCTTGCCAAAAAAACCCCAAACAAAACCAACCAACCCAAATAACCCAAAACACAAAGTCAAAATAACCCCCCTAAAAAAAAAAATGAAAAGAAAGACTTTATCTTCATTATTTAATTTTTAAAAGCCAACTTCTTTTCGATGTTTTTAAGTCCACCAGTATTAAAAATACTCCTTCTACAGCTTCTTCTTCTCCTAAAATCACTAACAGAGATTTGATGAATAAAAACAAACGGGGGAAAAAATAAAAATCTTCTTTTGATTAGTATAAAACCTGACCTGGGATCTGTTGGTCAGCTGAAGCTGTCAGAAGGGCTGGAGGAATTATCTGCTATTATCTGCCGAGTAAACACCGTCACAAAGTGAAAACTGATGCCGTGGCATTTTTTCTAATGCAACAGGCATGGCCCTCACTCCTGAGTATTGGAGCCAAATGTTCTGCCATGGCCCTATACAATAGCCCTCTTTGACAATAGCTCAGCACTGAGGTTGTTATGAAATCCAGGCTATTTTGGGAGGGCCCCATTGTTCCTATTTTATATGTGCTGCAGACTTGTGTCTCGGAAAACATGGAATTCATTGCAGAAGTTGTTGCTGATGCTGGAAAAGCTGAAGGTTTGGCCCCACTGAGAGGGGAGAAGTGTCCTTCTGCCATCCACAGTTTTAGGGACAGGTCAGATCCATAGGAAAACACCAGCATTCCTTGGTGGGAAGAAGCCAAGCAAAGCTGATGTTCATCTCATCACCCTTTTATAATAATTTCTAGAGCATTCATGTCTATCCTGGAGGTATCTCACCTTCTTTGATACATCTCAGAAAAAGATCTCCTTTATCCTCAGTCCCTGGAGGATGTAAACCAGCAAATATCCAGCTTGTAGAACTCTCAATTTCCTGAAATAAGATGGTTTTGTCCCATGATGAAGGTGACTCAGTGGTGCCATTAAATAGGAGGGGTTGCTCTATGTCTATGGCCTGATTCTGCCCTCCTTTCCCTCCCAGAAGACAAGGTCATGCCATTAAATTAATAACATGATGCATATGGAAGTAAGGGGAACACGAGCTATTTGTGTGCTCTCCCCATGCACTGAGTCACTTCTACTCTTATTTTCACCATGGAAAGTAGGATCCTTTGTGAGAAGTGACTGCAAAGTCAAGCTTTAATGTTTTTTTTGTAGAAGTAGCTCATTGGGCAATTCCCATGGGATTCCCCATTGCTGCAAGAGGCCTCTGTCCCTGAGTGTATTTGTGGCCAAAAAATGCCCCCAAAAATGCCCCCCAAATGCCCCCCAAATTCCCATGTCTCATCTTGCTCTCCCTGTGCAGACCCATTCCTGACTCCACAGCTACATGAACTGCTCAGATCACTTTTGATCCTCGACAAAACATCAGTTCCTGCTGTAACATTGCTAATTTAAGTTAATAGCTTCAGATAAATCAATGATCTAGTGATGCATTCAGTTTTATGTAAGGCAATTCTAGCCCTGGCCTGTTTTATAGATCAAAACAAGCAGACAAGGATTTGGTGGGGTTATGAGAAGCAGAGAATATCAAGAGGAAAAGGGCATTTCCCCTGCCTGGCTTTACTAGTGGGCAGCGGTGCCCTGTGGTTGATGGAGACTGAGGTTAATATTTCAGACATTTGTTAATATTCTGGCTCATGATGAGGCTCTGGACCAGTCGTGTCATTTCTGTTTTGTGCCTCTATGCTGTTAAAAAAAGGGATATTAATATTCAACTCTAGAAAATCAGCAGCAGAAATTAGAAATTTATTTGAGCGCATGAAAATGACTAAAAGAAAAAGGGAAAAGTGTCATTAACTCCTTTCTTTAGGTTTGTTTCTTCTTTTTTTGTATATTCCTAAATAGCTCCTGGCTTCTCCTGTGTCTTTACAGAGATATCCTTCCCAAAACTGGGGACTCATCTTCAGTGGACTGAGGCTGGTAGAACAATCCATGAGATCTTCTAAGCTTAGTCATGGTTCCACAGAAGGAAAACCCTAAATGCCCCCCTTCTTTGCTTTTATTCTTTGCTTTTGATCACAGCTCCCAAAGAGCTGGGAGCAGTTGGAGCCCCAAGCCTTTCCTAGGCCACAGAAACTGTGGATTTGTGCCTCCTTGTGCAGTTTTCCTGCAGTTCCTGCAAGTTTGGACAGTCAGCCTTTCCCTGCTGAGATCGATCTGAGCAAATTTAGAGCCATCGAACCTCATTAAATATGTATTGATGTTTGCTGCATGTGGTTTTTTTCCCTTTTCCCCCATTTAAACCAATTCCAAGTTTGTGCTCCCAATGCAGATCAGCAAATGAGAGGGGATGAGGAGCCTGCAGATAAATAACGTTGGTGCACTGGTTCCTGCTTTACCTGTTTCATCCTTCCATTTTAGGGGAAGGGATGTGTCAGGTAGCACAGAAGTGGTTCATTCTGGTGACAGAGTCTCCTGAAGGACTGTGTCCTCCCCTGTGAGCATTAATGGGAATTAGAGACACACTGTGGAGGTGGAGCACACGGAAAAAAAACGTTTGTTATCAAATGTTAATGTCTGAAGCCAGCACAGGTGAAAGGAGTTGGACTGACAGCTCCTGGGCAGCACAATGTGTTCCCACATCCATCCCAGCATGACAGTAGCAGGATAGAGGAGGGAACTTCCCCAGACTCAGCTGCTGGTTTCCAGCTCTGGTGATGGGGAAGGATGTGTTCCCAGTTCTGGTTTAGCTTAGTCGTGGGCTCTGAGCACTCTGCTGAGTGATTTCTGGGCTGGCAGCAGCTTGATGTGCCTGTGTTGACACGTGTGTGTTTGCACATGTGCTCCACCTTTGTTCTCCACTAATGTGCTCCATCTTTAGGGGAAACCATGAGTGCTTGGCCTCGTGGATTTACCCGGAATGAATCAGGGAGGTTCTGCTGGAGTAAAACTGAGCTGTGCTGCTTCAGGCTGGCTGGGGATCAAGCCCAGAGAAATATATGTGTGTGGTTTATCTGTTTTGTAAAATTGTCTGAGAAATGGCTTGCTTTGGAAGCTCACCAGCCTTCCCAGTCTAAATTTGGATTGCTTTCATGTGCCAAAGCATTTCTAGCTGAAGGACCATGCAGTCCTCTTCCAAGCAGTGTTCACATCCTCTATTGACTGGAACGGTGTAGCCCCTGTTATTTCAAATACAGCTGCAATCTGCAACAGCAGAGCATTTTACGTCCACTCTGAGTGCTTTATTCTCAAAGGAAAGTCTTTTTCTTTTCTCCCCCAGGCCCCCAACCCAGCATTTAAACCCAAGAAGGCAAAGCCTGAAGGGTCCCCGCCTATATCTAATCATGGGAACTATTGCTTAGTATTGATATTGCCTTATTAAAGCAATTAGCCAAGCATTTCAGAAGCTTGTTAATGCTTCTAGAGTGACTTCTAATGAGGGATAATGATAACAAGCATGGAAGGTCTGTGGTGAACTTTAGATAATGATGTAAATCTGAGAAAGGTCAATGGTATTCGTGGATTCAATGATGGCCATTCCATTTCCGTTCATTACCTAGTTCAGCTTTTATTTTCTCTTCCCAGGCCATTTACATCTGCAGGAACATGTTCCTTATCCAATCTAGAGTCTGACCACTTGGTTCACAGATTGACTTAGCCATGAAATAAATGATGCTGAGCCTTAGTGCTCCTTGTAATGAGCTCAAGTCTAGACAAGAACAAATCAATTAGCAGAAGGAAAGCAGAAACAACAGGAGGCACCACACAATGACAGTGTTTGCATTTACATAGCAAAACATTTCCCCAGAAGATCCCCAAACAGGGGTCTGGACATGACAAGGAGCAGTGGCTGTGGAAAGGATAATGCTGGAGGGAAGTGAGTGAGATCAAACAGAAAGACACAAAAAGGTCCTACAGGGAGGCAAGAAATGGAGCCAGAACTGGATGGGGAAGTTCAGGTGTGACAGTAAGGTCACAGTCCTACCTGTACTTTTTAATTACATTTTATACAAATATTAAATTTTTATATTGCTCTTAAATAGGTATTTCCTGGCATAGAAATATCCCCAGTGTGTCTGTGCTGCTGGATTTCTTGTGTATTCCTGTCCCTGGTCCCTGCCCCACAGCCCACAGAAACCAGTGCAACACTAACTTCACTCAGGGGGGAAAACAAGGCTTTCCAAAGGCATCCAGAATTCTGGAAAGGAGCTTGGAAAGGCTGCAAGGGTCACACCAGACACTGCCTTGGTACAGGATGTCACATGAAGCTTTGGCTGAAGGTCTCCCAGCCCTTGAAGGAGGCAGATGTGAAGGCAGAGTGTAGCAAGGGGAAGGGTATTTCCACCCTATTACAGGATGTAATTCTGATACGAACATTGTTTTTCTAAAGAGCCTCAGAAGTAGTTTGAGGGGTAAAGCGAGTGTGTCTCAGTGATAGACTGAAAGAGCTGTCTATTTAGGAAGAAGAATAGAGAGAGATGGCTTGATTATTCCATGCTGGCACTTCACTGGTACATTCATGAGATACCAAAAGGCCATTTAATCTACCAGAGATAAGCATAAAAGCCTATTACCAGGCCAGGCAAATTCAAAATGGAAATAAAGTGCATGATTTTTTTTTTTTTTCCTGAAGTGAAGGTGATCACCCAGGGGGAAGAAACTCATCAGTAAATCAATAAACTGCCTCTTGCAATTGGTGAGGGACCAGCAGGTGAAAATGGCCTTGCCCAGTCTCTGCTGCCCACTGACCCCACATCTATTTTAGATCCGATGTGAGCTCCCCAAAATCACCCAGGCTTTGCAGTGTAGCTGTCCTGCTGGTCCTGACCTGTACCTTGGTATTCCCAGGTTGATCCTGGACCTTCTCCATCACCTCATCTTCACTGGAGTGTCACTGGAGCATGAACTGCATCCTGGCTGGGGAGGCTGCCCTTGGGCCTCCCTGTGCCTCAGTTTCCCCATGTGCTCAGCAGCCCCAATTCTGCTGGAATTCCTGACCTGCCAGGTGCTGTTATGAGGATTAATAATTAACAATGAGATTTTTAAATCTGGGCTGACTCTACAGAGTTCAGAGCCTTGTTCCGGGCTTGTACAGAAATCAAAGGAGGCAGAAAGTAATTGTAAATCATTTTCAGGAAGTAGTTTTATGCCTTTGGTGGAAAGATGTGTAGAAGGGAAATGTATTAAACAGAATGATTTCCATTCACACTCTCTTTACTAATGTTTTGAGTCTGTAGATCACCTTCTGATTATTAGTGCAAATATTTGCTCTTTGTTTATTATTCTGCATCTCTTTAAGATTGAAGAGGAAGGGAAGGAGGAATTGCTGGTGAGAGGGGCAGATGGGAATTATTAAATAAGTAAATAAAAGACCAGTCATCACATGAATCACTCCAGTCCCCACTCTGGAAGATCCCCAAGCTGGTGAACCCCTTTCCTTGAGCTCAAAATAACTGGAGTGGAGGGAGCCAAAGCCAGGATGTGTTTCCAGCAGGACTGGGATCAGGCTCTTCATTTGCATCCCCCTTAATTTTTAAGCTGCAAGTTCCTGTGTGTTTGGGTAGCACAGAGTATGGTAGGTGACCTGGCTCAGTTTCATAATAACTGTAGGGCAAGAGAGAATGTTTTTTGGGAAATAATTGGTATTACTGTGGGCTGGAGCTGAGAGAAGCCAAGCTCCCTGTAGAAAATGAGAAAGTTCCTGTGCTTAAGAGAAGAAAGTCTGAAGGGAAGATGCAGAAATTAAGTGGTTTGCCCAAGGTGGTCAAGATGGGATAAACACCTTGCTGGAGCTCTGCTCCCACAGGAGTTCCCACACTTTCCCAGGTATTTTTTTTTCAGCTTCCCCAGGAGCCTCCCCCAGCCCTGCCTTCATCTGAAATTCCTTTCTTGACTTATTCATTTGAATTCATCAGAGGCAGAGTTTGTCTGAATATCTGCACTATTTATATAGATATATGTATATGCACACTATATACATACATACACCGTATAATTAGAACTTCAGAAGTTCTTATTTAAAAGAGCCCCCCAAACCAACCCAAAATAACCCACAAAACCCACACAGCATCACCATAGAGCATCTGCTGTCTTCTCCCTAAGTTTCTCCCTGAAGAATGTAGGAAGAGTAAGAGTTGCTTCAAGGTTTGGGTGAAATTATCTATCTTTATTAGGTTTCTCTTCTTGGGAAACAATTTATTAGACACAAGAATGTTATGTTATACTACCTCCTCCTTTTTGCCTGGGAATTTACAGTTCACACACTGCACCAGCACATAAATCCAGTTTTATTTCTCAATTTATTCACCTGGAACTAAGTGGATTAAATCTTTTTTTTTTTTTTTTTTTTTTTTAAAAGAGACCAGCACTGCATTTTCCACCAGAACCACTGCAAACAACCACGATTGTTAGCCAGACAAATTAGAGGTAGCTGTGTCCATGCAGTCTCTTTCTATGCAAACTTTTATGCTCGCCGAGTTTAAATGGTGATTTTTTTCCCTTTTTTTTGTTTTTTTCCGGCGCAAAATTTACCTTTAATGACCCTCTTTCCCCTTAATAAACCAGGATTGATTAGAATTTGGCTTTAAGAGATGAAAGGACTCTGCAATTATCTACTTGTATATGCCCTTCAGTAAACTACCTTGTCTCCCCCTTTCTACCTCCCCTTCTTAAGAAGACTTTCCCAGGTCCCTCTTGGCTGCGGTTGAACGATGTTGGCTCATGTCCATGCTGCAACAAAGACCTGGCATTCCAGCTGTCTGCTTCTAATCTCCAGTGTCAGCTCTTGTTAATGTTTCAGCATGAAATCAGAGGGGGCAAAGCTGCATGGAATATTAAAACCATGATCAGAATTCCACTGAAATGCTGATAGTCTGCAAGCACCATTAGGAGGGCCGTCAAATCACTGTCTCGCATTAAATAAAAAAGAAAAGATTTCTATCGCCGGGGCGCACGGGAAGTACAATCAGTGAATCACTGGGCTAAATTAGCATTTTTTCAATTGGGGATCGAAGTTGATTTATTGTTCTACACAACATTAATGTAACTGTGTGCTTGACCTGTTAAGGCAGCTAATTTTTCATTTAAATGGGTTCTTTCTCTATGCAAAAAGGTTGTAATCATATTTCAACTTTGCAAAGTGATCAGCGAAGTACTGGACTGTTTCAAAATTGTCTTAAGGAGTCTCTCTCCCCTCCCTCCCTTTCTCCCTTCCCCCTCCCTTATGCCTAGTGGTCAAGGGCAAGCAGGTTTTTTTTTTTTAAAAAAAAAGCTGTCTCAAGTAATAAGCTTAATTGTCATTTGACTTGAGCTATTTTACACCACTTTGACCATGTAGAAAAGCATCTGAGTGGGTGTAAATATCACAGCCCCAAGCCCTGCAACAGGAGCTTAGTGTACAGGGAGGGTCTGTCCCATTAATAATTCCAGGGTTTGCATAAAAAAAGGGGGTTTGTTATCCTTCCACATTTATTTTTCTCACTGTCCTGAGTAAACAGTTGCTGGATATGACCACAGACATCTTGTATATCCTGTAGGTATTAAAAAAAAATAAGGAAGGCTTGAATTCAATGGCAGCAAACTGAATTAAGACTGAGCTTGTGACCAATACAAAGGTGGGTACAGAATGAGCAGTGCAGCAACTCCTGCTGGTTTTAATGGAATTTGTGCTGCTCTGTACTTAAAGAGAGTTGTAGTTTTCCAGTGAAGTTTGCTTTGCAAATGAAAATGGTGATTTACTGGTAGTGAAGCTGTCTTGGTGATGAGCCCAAAGAAAAATGTAGCTGTCCAGGAGCAAATCTGCTTCTCTGGTCTGAAAGGCCACTCCATTTTGCAAATGTAATTTATAGTTTGGGAAGAGAGGGATGGGTTTTTAAAAGGCAGAAATCCAATCTGTCTGCGGAACCTGCTGAGGTTGTCCCTTTCTTCTTGGGTGAGGAGGTGGAGATTTTCAATCTCCATCACTGGCAGCATGATGGGAACCCATTTCCCACCTGACTCCAGCATGTTTCCTGTTAAATGTGTCTCCTTTAAACCCCGTCATCTCCAACTGTTGCTGCCTTGTCATCCAGCACCCAAACCTGGGAAAAACCTTTGTACAAGCTGACATTCTCCAGATGACAATACAGAGCAGCCCAGTGCCTCCTCCCTGACAAAGTGAAGATAATATACATTTCCAATTAGTGGTACACATTCTAGTCATGTTCTCTTTTTACTCCCTAACTATCTTTGTTTTGCTAAAAAGCTGTTCGGTCATTAATGAAATCCTGCAGTTCTGCTAATCCTGGATACAATGCAGCTTTTCTCCAGCAAGCTATCCCTGACATAAAACTACAGTTACCCAAGCTCCCCACCACATTAAGATTCGTTGTCATTTGCCTTTCATTACATACCTGATGTAGCACAGTAGCAGTCAAATGTCCTTGGCAGGCAAAGCAAAGTATTTAATTGTATTAGTTTCCGCTTGCTCCGCCTTAGGAACATTTTTTTTTCCTTGGGAGGGAAGAGGAAAAAAAAAAAAACCAGAGAGAAAAAATACTGTATCATGGAAACTTATACTTTCTGCTTGGATGTAAATGTAATTATACTTTTCCAAGCAATCTTGCAGCCCCCCTCCCCGGCAGCACTGTATTGCCAGTGCCATATGAAATGCCTCTCCGTCGAGGAGAACAATGAGGCATTCATCAAAGGGAACTAGTGATTAGATGTTTTTCATTTTCAGAACTTTAAGAGATAAATAGGGCCCCTGTTCCTTCATTTGATGTACAGTACTGTTGGGATTCAATTAATCTCCTCTGATAAATTCCAAATTTCTGCAATATTATGTCGGAAGAAAGAGTGTCACACAGAATGCTGAGCTCAAGTCCTCAAAACATGGGGGCTGGTTTTCGATAAAGCAATATATTAAAGAAGGCTGGGATGGCCATGGGGCCTGGAGCAGGGCTGTGAAGTTCTGGAGCTCTACCCCTGAACAGCCTTGCTTTTTCCCAATGTTTCCCTTCAAAAAAGGACATTGGATGGAATAAGGAGCAAAACATTAAACATCTAGTTTATATTTTAGGACACCTGAATTCTGACCTTGAATTTTTTTGTGGAATTATTGAGTCTCTTGGTGTGTTTGTGCCCAATTCTGTTCAACTTAATAATATTTTTCTTCATCATAGGCTTTTTTTTTAAACTCTTCCAAAATGATCAAGTACTACAGGGTTAAGCAGTACAGAGTTCTCTATAGGTAAATGCAATTATTATGTTGAATTTCTCCAGTCTTCATCTGAATATGCAGAACTGCAACCAGAGGGAGGGATCACTGGCTGCTCTGTGGAAAATGAGTGGCTTCTTCCAGCCTGGAGAGCACAGTCCAGGTTGTGTGTCTGTGTTCCAAGAGCTGTCCCTGCAATTGATAATAATTCACCCACCTATTCCCATTGACAATTTTATTAATAAGATCAATGAGTGAACAGGCCTCAGCCTCTGAACATCTTGTCCTTGCTGGAGCAAATGAAGGATATTGATGGAGCAGGGCAGGGGAGGCTTGTGCTGCAGTACGTGATCGGTGGGTGGACCAAGAAAATAGGTCAGGTTTGATCAATACTCCTGCTTTAGGGACTACTGGATCTACTCATATAAATGGGCCAGCTCAATTAAAAAAAATAAACAACTTGGGTAACTATCAGGCCCAATTTAGACTTGAACTAAAGAAGGAATAACCCCACTCCTGGCAGTGGAGTTGTGTGAGTGCTGTGAGGCAGCTCCTGAGGGTGATGTCCATCACAGAGGTCCCTGCCTGATGTCACTGGGTGTTCAGGTGGATCCAGGAGCTGCTGCAGCCCTGTGGGGGGATTTAATCAGTGTAAAGCCCAGCTCAGCACAATCCCAAACAAACTGTGCACACATTTTAATGAATCTGCCTTTAAATTGCCACAACGCCTTCTGGGTCCATTCGTGGCTTTTATCACGATCATGTCTCACTGTTAGAATTTATAATCTGTCTTTCCTCGAGATTATTCTGCACTCAAACTGCTCTGTATGTTTTGCTATAGGGTGGGCACCCATTTATTTAGGGTGGCACACGTCGCACTGCAAAGCTGGAAGACTTTAACAAATGGTGTTCATTAAGGGTTTGATCCTCCTCCCATTTACCTCTTTGGAAAACCTGCCACTGGTTTTACTAGAACAGAGCCAGAGACTGATCAAACACGAGTTTACCACTGAGGACAACACAGGGATTTATGGGCAAATGCTGCAGTGGGTTTCCAGAGCACCATGGAAAAATCAAGGGACAAGTGGCAGCTGTACCTATGAAATGAGAAATGCTTTTTGGCACAAATCTTCATCTTTGTATTTTAAAGATGCAACAACTCCTTTGTAGTCTTCAGGATTGATGTCAGGCTTGCTGGGGTCAATGGGAATCTTTCAAATGATTTCAAGGGCTTTGGATCAAATCTAAAGCCAAACTGCTCATAAAAAGTCAAGCACAAGACATAGATTTGGGGAGGGACAAGGAGGTCATTCGGTGAAAAAAGTGGATTTTCTGAATTTCTGCTGGGTTTATCAGGTGCTTTCTGAATGCAGCTCAGCTTGTATTATCTGCAAGATTTTATGTCACTGCAGTATCTCAGGCTGCACCGATAACAGGATCTCACAATGTATTCTTAACACAAAACATGTAGAGAGTTTTGGAAGATTTAGTCTCCGGATTAACTGAGTGGAAAATGTCTTTCATTGTAGCTACAGATGGCCCACAACACAGGGGAGGAATCTGGAGAAAAAAATCAGAATCTCTTTGTCTTTGCAACTTCATTAGGTTTTCCAATGCTCTGAGCAAGATTGTTCATAAAATGAGAGACAAGATGGAGAATTATTATTTTTCATATTTCCTCATTTGTTTTCATCTTCTGTTTCCCCTAACAGAAAACATGAAATGCATTTCTCATTTCAAAAATGTGAATGTGGGAAAAAAATTCAAGCCCTTTGTGTTTTTTATATATATAGAAGTTAATACTTGAAGGAAATCTAGCAAGCCACCTTGCAAATAAAAGCAAAAGATTACAGAACAGTGGAAAGCAGCAGTTTGAGGATTTTGATTTCTGATTTGTTTTGGTTTTCTCTGTGAGGATTTCTCCCCATGAGGAATCTGATTGCTGATGTGCTGTGGGGAGGTTGCTGAATATCTGGTGTCACGGGAATTGGTGCTCCCCTCTGACGAGTCATTGTGATATCACCAAAATCAAAATAGCAACCTTTTTGCTGACTGTATTGCTAATCCCATGGAGGCTGGAGGGAGAGGTGGGTGAGTGGGCAGAGAGAAAGCAAAGCAGTGAGAGTGTCACAGAGTGGGGAACAAGATACCTCCCTGTATAAGATTAAGTTATCAAATTAAAGTCTAGTGCCGTGATCAAGAAAGTCAACGCTCCATGTGATATAATTTCCAATCTGGGCCGATTTTGTCTTTGATAGAAAGCCATCTGTGTGTATAATTCTGTCCAGGTTGAAGTGGAGTTCTTGATGCTGATGGGATCACCACCAAATATATGTATCTAAGCACCATTCCTGGGTCTTGTGAATAACATTGCTGAGATATCCAGGGTGATTTTCATTTAATTTTTCAAGCCCTTACAGTAAAAGGCTCATGGCTCTGTGACAGAATATTTACCAGTGAGAAGACATCTCTGCTTTGTGGGAAAATGAAAAACCAGCTTAGCCAGCAATTGCAAAGGAAATCTGTAGCCTGTGCTTGTAGCACATTAATAACATGACTGGTGACCTTTCTGGAGACAAGAAATGTGTGGAATTGATTGTCCTACCCAGGAGCAGTGCAGAACTATAGATCGGTTATTTTCAGCCCAATCTTTGTTGTGGTCACATCTTTGGCCAGTGCAAACTCAGTGTGGGTATAGTTTAGTCTGGTAAAATCCAAATACAGCTGAGGAACGAGAACAATGCCTTGGTATGGCTGCCAAAGGTGCAGCTGCTGGTGGCCACGCTGGAGCTTCTACAGAGCTTCTCCTAAAGAAAAGTTTAAAGCTTTTGTCACCCTTAAAGCTGCAGAATCTCACTTTTCTATTTTTTTTTTAATATATATATGTGCACACATTCTTATACATAGACGTGATTTTTTTGTTATGATGAGAATGGTGATAATTCGGGTCCCCAGAAAGTTTTTAGCATTTTGGTTACTTCATACTTCATTAGAGAGTAAAAATCCCTGAGTCCACTGTCGTCCTTATTTGGAATTAATCCCAAGGTTATCTCATGGTTTACTGCAGTGAAAACCTGGAGATCCCAGATTTGAGGCCATGTCTTGGGGCAGATTTACTGGTGGGTTTCTCCAGCCTGAGAGTCGGAGTTTTCCTGGGTTATACTTGGAAATCAGAGAGGGTTCCCCAGGTTATATCACATCTGCAGAAAACCCAAACCCTTTCCTTTAAAATCTACCCAGTACTATAGACTTCCACTGCAACAGGATAACCAAGAAGGTTAATTTAGGGAGCAAAGAACTGGCCTGAAACCCCAGGTAATTTTCCAGTTGGGTTTCCTGTGTGAGGGCAGGGAATTGTCTGGTCCCCAGCAGTGGGGTGGGTGTCTGCTTCCCTCGTGTATCCAGGAATAATACACAGAATCCATTAGAGAGATGCCTAATCATCTTAACCTGTCAGATCCAAACCACCCTCTTTTAAGAGCCAATTTGTTTTTCTGCCAGATCGATGTTCTTATCTGTAATTGCACAGGCCATGAATGGCACCCAATAACCAGTTAATATTCAGTTCCATTCCACAGCAGGGTGGAGAGCAGGGAAATGTCTTAATTTAAACATTTATTGTACAACTGTGAAAATGTCCTAAGTGAAATTAATTGAAGCTTGGGGAGAATAACTTATAAATCACCTTGTCTGGCTTGCATAAAATGATATAAGGATATGCTAAAGCCTTATCGTGGGGCTCTGTAGAGCTGGAGGGAGCTTTAACCCTGAGGTTCCTGCTCTTATTCTGGCTCCAAGATGGAAGAAATCTGACTCCTACAGGTTATGTGATTAAGGGAGGGCTGATCTAATTAAGAATAAGCCACCAATTTTTACTTTTACTTCTCAGCCCTCTCTGCCATGGATTGTGCCAGACAATCTGAATGTAGTGTTAATACCATCAGCCTTATATTTCAGCAGCACTTTAGAAAGGGGTAATAATCCCGTCAGACTGTGCTTTTCACGGTACAAATATCACCAGAAGATGGAAAAACAACCCTAGTGACGTTAGCAGAATAGGATATAAACAATACTGGCTAAAATACAAGCTGGAAATTAGGGAGGCTAATGGGGAATCTGAAGAGCACATAAAGGCACAAACAACTTGCAGAGGATTTATTGATTTGTGAGAAACAGTGGGACTGTGAAGGAAACAGTTGTTACACTTGAGGAAGGTTAGGAGAACACTTAAGGAAAAGAAGAATATTGCAGAGAAATCAAAGCCATATCTACCTATTAACTCTTAGAAGGAAGAAGCACTGAGACAGGGATGGAGCTTTGAGCTACAGGAGCAAAAGGCACAAATTATGATTTGTGAAAGATGTGGCTGAGCTATTGACAGAAAAAAGTGATAATTCTGCTCAGATCAGCTGCTCCATAGGAAGCCTTTGGAGATGTTCATCCTGCATATTGCAAATCAGCAAGGCTTAATTAGGCACTGGGCTGGCTGAGTGAAGAGGTTATTGGAAATGGACTTCAGGAACAACTTCTTGATATGATACAGATGAACCAGTGCAGCTCCTGCAGGGGGAATTCATGTCTCTATAAGGGACACTTGGGAGCAGGTCAACTGGTGAATAAAGGAGAACTGGTTGACATAATTTATATAGACGTGCAGAAAGTCTTTGGAGAAAGTTCCTGACAAGGGGTACTAAGGAAGGTACCCAAGGGCTGACTGGTAAAGCACTGATGTGGTTTAAATGGGACTAAAAAGTCCCTGCCATTCCTGTGTGCACCCCGAGACAGAAGGAAATATTCCTCTTTTACCGTGGTAAAAAATCAGTGCTGTGCCCAGGGTTTTGTAGTTGCTTAAATATGTTACCATTGTGTTGGAAAGGTGAAAAATAAGGCAGGAAAAGCGATTTTTGGGCTAAGCTGAATGGTGTTAATGGAACCTTGTATAGTAAAAGGGAAACCTTGGGGGGCAGGGTGGAAATTCCCAGCTGACAACTCCAAGGGACTCTTCAAAAGAATATTTGGAGAGTCCATATCTATCCAAGTTATCATTAAGGGGGGAAAAAAGAGGTCTGTAACTGCACAGTTCAATGGTGTCACTGTTCAAGCTGCAGCAGTGGCTAAAAAAACACCAGTGAAGTGGTAGGAAAAAACAAAACCACCAGCTAGTATGGAACACGATATTGAAAATATAAGATATTCTATCAGTGTCCCATGATATTTGGTGACTCCTAGGCAAGAAGGATATGGAATAAACAGAAACAGCTGGGACACGGACAACAGAAATAATTAGAGGCCTGCAAAAGTGCTCAAAAGGATAATTTCTTGAAAGAGATTGTTCAGATGAGAGAACATAGGAGTAAATAATAAAAGGAGCAGAGAAGGTGAATTGCAGTACATTGAAAACGGTTAAAAAGAACTGGGTTTTGTACAGTTGACAAAAACCTGTGGAGTTCTTTGTCTCTTGACATGGTTGAGGCCAGGAATCTGGTGGGATTGAAAAATTCATTGAACATTTGTACAGTGAATGGAAACATCTGCAGTGAAATGGGTGGGATGCTATTCTTAGCAAAGAACCAGCACCAAGCCTCCTACTTCAGGGCATAGTTTAAATAGTGACTGAGGAAAGGGCAGGGGAGAAAATTCCTCATTAAGGTTTTCCATTGTGATCCAGGAGGAGATATGTACGTTTTTTTCTCCTGAAAAATTTGATTATCACAGCAATAGGTTCACCAGTGCTCTAAATAAATATTTCAACACGTAGCTTTTATTACAGCTTATAGTTTTTATTATAGTTTATTGTCATGTTATCCAATTTTTTTGTGAAAGGAAGGATAGTTTAAGAGTGAATTGAAATTCTGCCTCGTTGCAATATGGCATCATCAATGCACATCTGCCCACAGATGCTTGAGGCAGTGATTGAACAAGTTTATTACACTCAATTAAAATTTATTGCACAGGTATTTTTGAGTGCTAGAAATAAATGATGGACTGAGGAAGATTATTTGTGGTAATTCTTAATAGGGAAGATGAGACTTTAGCACAATTCCCAATTATTTGCGTATTGGGAAAGGACTGAAAATAAGGGTGAATTTTGATTTTTAGGTTGGGGTTTTTATTTTTTAATTAATTTTTGATTGAGAAGAAGCTCATCCTCATCTGAGATGGAGGGGAAGGGTGAGAGAATTGGTGTGCTGGGGGTCCCAGGGCAGTGCTTGCCCTGGCAGGTGCCTCGTCCCAGGGCAGGGGCTCAGCCCAGATTTCCTCAGTGCCCCTGGATCACTCCACAAAAGCGTCAAAGAAACCTGGGGAGTCCAAAATTCATCCGCCAAAAATTCATCCCCAGGGAAGAAAAGAAACCAGAACAAAACAGCAAAGCCCCAGCCCAGGATTTTAAGACGATCTGGTGACACAGGCAGTAAATTTGACAGCTTCTTGCCACCTCCTCCTGGTGTGATTTACTTTGAACTTTTCAACATCAACAGCGCTAAACCCGTGCTCAGGTAGGGCTTTTATGGCCAAGCTTTGCAACTCTGCTGCAAATTGCAGAACAGGACACTCTGTAACAGTCCTGTCCACCTTTCCCTGCTGTTATTAAATCACTGAAAACGCACATGCAGGGAAAGCAGAATCAGATCTCTGAATAAAAAGCAGACACAAAACCTGGAAAGAAAGAAAGAAAGAAAGAAAAGCATCGTATTAGACCAGAAAATATGTCAGGGAAAAGAGTTTTGCTGTTTTCTTCAGAGCAAGCAGAAAGGATGGGGATAAAATATGCATGTGTGTGTGTGTGCATGTATATATATAGCTGGCTGCACAGGGATTTTTTTTCTGTTTTGAAATCCAGATGAGTGCAACAGGAAAATAAAATGCTGAGCCACCACACAAACCTCTTGTCTTTCTTTTCTGTGTCAACTCTTACTCGCAGAGAACAGCATTTCGTTTCCTACTGTCGAGGCAGCAGCAACTAAAGTGAATGTTCATATGTGTGGTGAGGCATTTGTCCCTGGAAAAATAACATCTCTTCTTCTATTAACGTTTTAATTAATCCCTTTTAGTTATGAAATGTAACTTTACATTACATAAAAAAAAATTACATGCAGTCTCTTAATCTGCTAATCCTTTCTCCAGACAAGCTGGTTCTTTTTAAATCAACTGCCATTTTATCAACCCAATGGAGCAGAGATCCGGACTCAACTCTATTCAACAATACATTCTTTTCATGAGAGACTGGCCTAGCTAATATGACACCACAAAGGGCTTGAGGAATTCCAAATACCCAGCTCTTTGGATTAAAAGCATAATAATCCCATGCAGTTTTTTGTTCAGAATTGATAGAATGGTTGTATAGTGAGTCACACTTGTTTGAACTTATCAAAGTAACAATATATCAAGCATTTCGTAGGATGATATTTTATTTTCTCAGGTTGATTCAACTTCTTTCAAGTATTTTATTTTTTTTTTAAAGTGTGTATTAATGATTGCCAAATGCCCCTGCAGTTAAACAATTAAAACCTATAATTAAGCACAGAATCTGATAGCTGTTGTTTTCTGACTCGATTTCTATACACTTTTTATATAGACATAAGCATTGTTTTTGCCAAAGCAGTAAGAGCAGCTCAGCACACAGCGTGTACCAGTGGAAAAGCACTTTATACTGCTGGGACTCCTTCCCCTGCCCATGGGCACGACTTTACTGTTTCCAGCCTATATCTCAGAGCCAAAGCAGGACAGCTTTTGTGTGTCAACAAGCCCGTTGGGAGACAGAAAACAAGGCTGCTGGAATTAGTGGCCCAGTAGCCTTAATAAACTCATGTGCAAAGCTCAGGCTTTGGGAAGATTCCTCACTGTGTCCCCTCCCACTCCGCTCCGGATTAAGTGAGACCGAGACCCAACGTTTTCCCTCAGACAGGTTTTATAAGCTTATTAAAAAAGCTATCAGCTGCAATTACAAAACAGATAGGCTCTTAAAAGTGAGCTGAGATGTTCATTGCCATATCACAGCTCTGGCTGCAGGAATGGGTGTTTTTATGACTAACGTGTTCTCTGCTGGCGTCAGGAGGACTGGGAGCACATTTCATGTCTGGGAGGGAGAAGTTAATGGGCTGGACCTGCACTCCAGCTACCATGGGAAGAGCACATCACAACTGGAAATCCTTCACAGAGCAGCCTCAGGAGGGAGCACCTTTGTGGGTCCCTTCCAGCTCAGAGTATCCTGTGACTCTGGGATGTGTTCCCACCTTGGCCATTCCTGTCTCCATAGGCTTCCAGGAGAGCAAGACACAGGTATTCCCTTTATCCTGAACTCCACAGGACACTCTGCAATAGCCCCATCCCTGGAAGCTTTCAAGGCCAGATTGGATGGAGATTTAAGCAACCTGGGATAGTGGAAGGTGTCCCTGCCCATGGCAGGGGGTGGAACAAGATGATCCTTAAGGCCCCTTCCAACCCAAACCATTCTATGATTTTCTCTCTGGTTAAAGCCACGTACACAAACCACGATCCCTGATTCAACATCTTCCCAAAGCAGGAGTGTGGGAGAATATCTTATTCTCCTCATGGGGCAGCCACAATTCCCAGTTATGAATAAAAACATACAGAACTTGTCTGGCCAGTGGGGCTGAGCCATGAAGTGCTGACTAGAGCATGGCAGAATCACCCGGAGCGCCTCCAGGGATGCTCCTTCACTTCCTGACTTCCACATTTTCTGTAAAACCCCAGGAGTGAAAGAACCCTCTCCCGTGCTCTTCCCATCTTATCCATGCCCTGCTCAAGCAGCAGAAATGTCTTGTGGCTGGACTGGTGAGTCCTTAGTCATGTCCCCGCAGAGAACACAGAACTTCCTTTATTTTATTTATGTTTTTGTTTTCATTGTCATAACTCTTCCCTTGAGTTCCCACCCCTCCTACTCCATATGGCATCTCACAAGGGAACAATAGAGAGCTCTTCAGGGGTTTGTACCATAACTCTTCAGAAGCAAAGGATTCTCTGAGGAGCTGGTTGAATTTTTCATCCCAATTATTTCAATATTCCTACGGAATTTCAAAACTAAATACATTCACAGCAGAATTGGCAGAGCTCAAGCGAATATTTTTCATTTTTACTTTCGACCAACTGTGGAGTTAACCAGAACATTTTGAAATTTGACTCCCTTGCCAATGCCTGCTGCAAAGAAGGGAAATTTGGGAAGGGTGGTGGCAGAAATGTTTGCTAATTTCCCTCTTTCTTCTCTTTTCGGTTTGGGGCCGGACCCCAAGAGCATTGAGCCACCTCCTCGGGCTAAAGGAATACAAGTGTTAATGAGGAAGCAAACACAATTTAAAACTTCAGTTCTTACAGACACAGAAAAAAAAAAAATAGGCAACAACAGCCACGATTTTTCAGGCCAGACGAGTTCTCCCCTCTTTTGCCAAGGGAATATTGTTTGCCTGCCTCTTTGGAGGAGGGTTTGGTCCTTCCATCCTCCACCGGTGCCCCTTTAAACAAACACCTCATAACAGTGCAGCTATAAATAGCACTAAGGTGGAAATGGCTGGATAGGTTTCTATGCCCTCCTTTGTGTTCACATTTCTCAAACATGCAAACCTTTTCCCCTTTTCCCCCCTCCTTCCCTCCACGACGCGTGGTTATATATAGAATATTTATAATAGTTCCTATTTCTGAGCAATTTTCACCACTGCCACGCAGCAGGAAGAAATTGAGAAATTGCTGGTTGTTTATTTATTTATTTCTCCGTGGAAATATGCACTTAATCCTGCAGAGTATGGCAAAATACTCTGTATATATGGTATGCCTTGAAACATATACAGTCTATAGATAGATAGATGCATGTTTGTGTGTGTGTGTTTTAAATGCAGACCACATTGATTTCAATGTGGAACTTATAAAGATGGGAGATATTCTTATCTCTGCAGGAAATAAAGGGGTTTGGGTAATATTTATGGGCAAGATGGTGACCAGCTTATACACCCCATCATTCACAAAGGTTCTTATTTAAGGCAGGGGAGGTACACTGGGGGCTGGTAAGAAAGGAAATGACAGTCCAAGTACAAATATCCCACTGCTGTCCCCAAATCCCTGAATGCCAGAATAGCTGGGGTTGGAAGGGACCTCTGGAGATCACCCAGTCCAAGCCCCTGCCCAGGCAGGGTGACCTGGAGCAGGTGACACAGGGATGCATCCAGGTGGGTTGGGAATGTCTCCAGAGAGGGAGAATCCACACCCTCCCTGGGCAGCTGTTCCAGAGCTCTGACACCTCCACGGAAAGAGGTTCTTCCTCATGTTGAGGTGGAACTTGTGTTTTAGTTTATGGCCATTGCTCCTTTTCCTGTTGCTGGGAACACTGGGAAGAGTGTGGGAACATCCTGTGACAGCCCTTGGAGATAGTTCTATGTCAGTGCAGAGCACTTGGAACCACAGGGTTGTATGGGATGCACACTGACCCCCCTCCCACCCTTCACTTGGCATCTGCTGTTGGCAACTCTTAATGGGATCTCAGGCTTAAGGACTAATTGCTGCAGAGCCCTATTAGTGATCCTTCCTCTGTGTCACAGGAGAGGGGAAGGGGTTTAAGGGGATCATGGCTCAAGCCACTCTGATTCCATGGTGGAGGCTGGCAGGGATTCCTGAGGTCTGGGTTCCAGCTTGGATGGATCCAGGGCACAAGGGAGGCGTGGAGGATGCTGGGCAGCATTCCTGGGCTCCACGTGGTGTGTTTGACATGGGCTGCACGGAAAGGAAATGAAATTCATATCATTGATCTTTTGCAGTGCAAAGGTGCGTTTGCTTAAGCTTGGCTTCTCATTCAGGACCCACCCTGCCCAAAAAAAGGAGAGAGGATTCAGATGTTTTCATTTTTGAAATCAAGCCCAGTGAGGTGGAAAAAGGGGAGGAGAAAGGGGAAGGGCAAAGCTTCAGTCAGGACTTAAGGCAGTCCTGGGGATTGGATTTATCCCAAGTCCACTGTCCTCCTAACCTTTATGAGAGCTGTATGAAAACCCTTCAGGGTTTGGCACAGTATAAAACGTGCACAGTTTGTCTATAAAATCAGCTGTGTTGTGTTTGGTTCAAGGTTCTTCTCACCAGCTTCCAGCCTCTAGCAGGAGCCAGGAGCTGATGCTCAGAGTTCAAGAACATCAGTAATTCCTTCACAGGTTCCCAGAACGTGGTGTTAACTTCTTGTGACCTGAGTTTTTGTGTTTGCAAGCTCAGGTGGGCTTTTCTTCTCTTTATTAGTCTACATGCACTTAAAATCCCTTTTTATCAATGGACTTCGCAACCTCTCGTGCCACTGAGTTCCCCAAATTCATCGTGGGCTGTGTGAGAACCAGGTGTGGCTTTTGTAAGATGGTATTTTTTCTAACTCAAAGTGAGAATGTTTTAGGACTGGGACTTCCCTGCTACAGGGAGAACATGGAATATGTAACAGAACAGTAGCAGGTTTTGAGCTATTTTTTTCTTGATTGCATTTGACAAGTCCTGTCTATCAGCTTAGGGAAATGAAAAAGAGCAAGCATCCATCTCAGCCCTTTTTTCATCAGTATCAGGCAGCATCTGAAGGAAAGCACTATTATCTGAAAGGATTAGACCCTGAAGAATGTGCACGGGACATGAGAAGTATTGAAGCACAGTGGGTGATACCAGGAGCATCTGTGATCTAAGAAGCCCTCGGGAAGGCGAGGAAGAATGTCTGGCTCTTGCAATGGGTTCCCTGGAATGTCAGAGGAACATGTGGGTGCCACAGGGTGCTGCTGAGAATGCAAAGCTGTCTAGGTGGGCGCCAAGATATGCAGGGCACAATATGAAACATGCCACAAGAGCCTTGGTGACAAAGGCAGGGCTGGGGGCGGGGAGCAGGGTGCTGGAATTAAAACATAGATTAAGCTCCCAGTATGTTTTGCTCTCACTTCTGAAGTATCTGTCTCATGCTGTTCTCCTCTTAATCTGTCAGTTACAGTTAATAGCTGATCAGAGCAGTGCTTTAATGAGTCAGCCAGATTGTTTGCATAAACAGTTGCCAGGCTGATGTAACCAACAGCAGTTTGATGCTGAATTCTCCCTCGGTGATTTACACCTGCACTCTCTCCCCTCTCTCCCACCCTCCGGGTTGTTTTGTGCCAGGGGGGCACCTGAAACAGGCACGGTTGGTTTTCAAGGTCTATTTGCATCCTTTTCCTTCCCCGTTTCCTCCTCTCCCACCACCTAGAGGAGATTTTGTGGCTGGTGTGACTTCAGCTCTAATAATTCACAACTAGGGCTTAGCCTGAGTGCTGCCTTTTGCAACGGGGTGTGAATTATTAAGTTCTGTTTCTCACCTCTGAGTGCCTTTATCAAGATTATAGTAGTAAAAGTGGTATAAGAAGAGCAAAGTGCTGAGCACGACTCAGGGGATTAAATTCAAACGCTTTTCAGGGTGCTCTGACATATTTACAACTTAAATATTTTGCTTTGAAGTGATTTCAGGCATTTC
Source organism: Calyptomena viridis (assembly GCA_013390005.1). NCBI lineage: Eukaryota > Metazoa > Chordata > Aves > Passeriformes > Eurylaimidae > Calyptomena > Calyptomena viridis. The sequence goes on along the minus strand of WEIV01015976.1, from coordinate 471,647 downwards.
ATATCAAGGTAATAGTTCTGTCTGAAAAACAAATGTTTGCAGTCTCATTCATTAATTACTATTATGAGGGATTCAGGCTTGGAGCTATATAGGTTCTGATCCAAATCTGTTTTCCTTGGCCCCATCTCAGCACTGTAAAAATGGCTTTCCATTTCTGCAGTGCCTTTCCCTGTGACACTCTGAAAGCCCTTGATAAAAATTAATTAACCCGTGATGCAAATTCATCAAAGCTGGAAGAAGAACCCCTGACTCTTTGAAGGCATTGCTTTGCATGAATATCTGGGCAGAATGGCTCTCAGGATGAGACTCCTGATGGTGCTACTGTGCCTGAAAATGTACCTTTTAAAACAGTTTTTAGTAATGCTGTGTGGGCAAAGTGAGCATTCAATATTATCCTCTTCCACAGATGGAGAAAACAGTCACCAAGTGACTAAATAATTTGCTCGTAGTCACATGGAGAAGAACACAGTGTTCCTCAGTCAAGCCACGTGACTTTCTTATTCCTCTCCTGCATTCCCAACATGATATGGGGAATCTAAAGGTTTGCATCCCTGTACTTTGCAAAAGGCAAAGATCTGGACCTCTTTTGAGAGCCCACAGTTCCCTTTCAGTGAGTTGTGCTTTTATCCCAGCTAAATTCCAATTTGCCAATTTGATGTTCCTAAAATTATATTCTTGCTGTGGAAGGTATTCCTTCCTGCTAGACTCAGAATTTTGTGGAGTTTAAAAGGCTACAGCATTCCACCATTGAAAGATTTGATTTGCAAAGTTAAGATTCCTGCTTTAAGTCCAGGTGAGAGACTTTGGGATCCTCCAGAGGATGTGGAGCCACGGAAATGCCACCAAGTTACTGGTATCTATGAACAGAGAGGGGGGTAATAAATGTGTCCACAGATAAATGTGGATTTGCCTCCAAGAGTTCTCCCAATAATCCTGCTTCTGTCACAGTTTGTGATGTCCTGAGCCTATTTTCCAGAGAAACATGGATTTAAATTAACATTTAAAGCACACAAGATGTTTCAGATTCTCCAGTGTGCAGGTGATGGCTGTGTTTGGGTGTGGTGCTGTTCATCTGAGGATGAATAAATGGAAATGTTATCAATCCAGATCTAACACTAAACATCTGCTGAAAATTCCTGTTGTGTTTTTCTTTCAGTCAGTGTGTAGGTACTGAAAAACTTGGAAGGGAACCCTTTTGATTAGAATTCTCTTTGCAATGGGGAACACATGTTTTGGAAAGCAGAGCTTGGATTGCTCACACGGCTCAGCTGGAGCTGCAGGGCAGGTGTGGTGCTGCAGGTGCTGGGGATCCTCCTGGGATGTCCTGGGATCCTCCTGGGATGTTCTGGGATGTCCTGGGATCCTCCTGGGATGTCCTGGGATCTCCTGGGATGTTCTGGGATCCTCCTGGGATGACTTGGGATGTCCTTGGATGCTCAAAGAGAGGAGCTGTTGCTCCTGCAGAGCTCCAACTTCAACACCCCACTCAGGAGCTCCTTCTCCAAGGTAAGCCATGCTGGCTTTTCCTAAAACAATTTTGCTGTGGCTGATGGTAAAATGTGTTTAAATGAATGCCCTGGAAGTTGATTCATACAGTTGGACCAGTGGATTTTGTTTCTGTGACTTCAGAAGTTAATTAAGGCTCCTTGGATGGACCTGCTCACCTCCACACAGCCCCAGGGAGGGATGGGGCTGCTTGAGAACTTGTATATTGTTATTTATGTCGATATTTTAAAATTTGAGTTGTACCAGCACTGCTTTGAGCAGGTTTATTTCAGGAATCCTTAGGGAGCTGCTTAGAACAGAAATCCCATACAGACGAGAAGTGAAAGTCTTCCTCTTGTTGTTCCAAAATTTCCCCTTTCTCAGGAAAAGTGAAACTTTTCCATGTTCTGGACCTTTCCTTTGTTCCCAGATTATCAGCCCAGCCTGTGCTGCTGTTGTGCTTTTTATATTTGTTGGCAATAGTAGTGGTTTTGGGTTGGGAGCCTGATTTCCAGCCCAATTTCTGCATGGATTTGGTGATTTGGTGTTGAGTGAGGTCAATTTTCTCTCAGTGGTGGCATTCAAGTGTTGCTTGTCTTTATCTGGTTCCTGTTTTATTGAAATTTGCCCAGAATTAAGGCTCTTTCATGCCTTTACTGTGTGTTCTTGGTTGGTTTGGAATTAGCTGGAGAGTTTAAAATTTGGGAAGTGGTAGGAGAAAACAAGGCTGAGAAACAAGGCTTTTCCCTGTTTGTGCTTTGATCACTTTAATGCTGGTATTGGTAAGGAGTGTTTTGCTTTTATTGTCAAAGTTTGTTTTCAAAAGGAATGCAAACAGATAAATAACCCAAATGTTCACAATATCTTGACCTTACAATTTTAAAATTACTTTTGCTATTATTGGTACCAATAATAGACCTATTGCAATTACTATGAAATAAAACCTCCAAACTTTTTTTGGGTGTGAATCCTTACAGTGATTTATTTATTTACAGATGTTTTTCCTGTACAACCTCTAATTGAAGTTTTACCGTGATTTCAATTGCTTGCATAAGTTTAAGATAAAATTGTATTTTTAATTGTAAATTGAATTTGAGTTTGTGATTTTTTTTTTTCATGTGAGAACCACTGGTTCACAGGCTTTTTCACAGGTTCAAAAGTAATTCTCCAGCCTTTCTGGATATATTCCTGATTAAACCCATAGAGGGGAGGTAGTTCTTTCTGGAGAATTTATTGTCTGGATAAATAAAGCACAGAAGGGGAACAGGAACTGTCAAAACAGGGTGACACACACACAGTGGTGCTGGGCTGAGAGGACAATGTGAATTTTGTGATCATAGACTCATAGGCTGGTTTGGGTTGGAAGGGACCACAAAGATGATCCAGTTCCAACCTGTGCCACGACCAGGGGCACCTTTGGTGCTTTAGGGCTGTGCTGAAACCTCTGCTCTGGGCCATCCTTCCATAGGTACCTTTTATCCTTCATCCTCAGCCTCACTCCTGCTCTCTCCCTCACACACACTGCTAAAATATTCACTGGGAGTGTGAAAGCAGCTGCTCTTGTAAAGAAACAACCTTGTGTGTTATTGGGGGAGTGCTCCCACTAGTCCAGGCTTCAGCTGCGAGTAGCCACTGATATTTTCCATGAAAAAATAAAAATCCCAAAGGGAACGAGGTGTGCAGCCCCGCGGTGGGATGGAGGCGGTGTGTGAAGGGTTAAAGATGGACGGGGCTGGGTGTGACAGGCTGATGTGCTTTCCAGGTAATCAGGATAAACTGAAGCTCATTATAAAAGGGATGAGCTTGAGCTGCCTGTAAAATACAAGAACCTCCGAGGAGGGGGGGCCGCTTTCTTGGAGAGCACCGGGGAGCCGGGCAGGAAGGAAAGCCGGAGGGTTTATTCCTCCCAGTCAATAGGTCTGAGGCTGCTGCCTGCTCATTTATTATTTCTGTAGCCAGGCTGTGCTGGATAATCGATACTCTGCAGAGGAGGGTTTGATGCTGTTCATACATCCTGGGTGTGGTGCACGGGCTAATCTGAAGCCGCGGTGGTTTTTTTTTGCTAAGCTGCCAAGACAGATCCCTGTAAGTGGCTGGGGTTTGGTTTTTTATTTTTTTCCCCCCTCTTTCTCTTTCTTCTCCTCCTCGAGGCAGGCAGTGGGAAATGGCTGCCTTTGCAGAAAGAGCCTCGCTGGAGCTTTGTGCTTTACATCTCTGGCGATTGTTTTCTGCATCCAGCCCATTCCAAAGGGTGAGATTCCAGAATTCAGGCATCATATGCTCAGCCTGTGCACCACAGATTTCCCTCCCAATGTATAGGAAGGCTCTAGACCCGAGCCCTGCAGAGCACAGGGCTCCTCAGCCCCTCCTCAATATGTCAAGTTTAAACCTTTGCAACACGTTATTTTCATGCTCTGCAGGGACTTGTACAAGAGGATTGAGGTACTTCTCTAGTGTATTATAAGGGAAGAAACATTATTCCCTTAAAAATAAAAGTATTGAAGAAAAAATGCTTACAAGTACACTACAACTAAGGATTATATTTCCTAGCATGATACAAGTGCTCGTGTTGTTTTTAGTGCTCTCAAACCTGTGTTAAATCCTCCTGAATTCAGCCTGAATTGATATTCAGCTGAAGACAGGGGCTGGCTGAAGTTATGTCTTCCAGTTAGGCAGCAAATGCTGCAAAATAGGGGAGATTTGGTCTTGTTCCTAAAGAAAAAAACCTAAAGGGGAAATATCTGCCACTGGGATGTACAGCAGGGGTCACAGTGTGGGGAGTTGATGTGGGTGCAGCCTTGGGATCACAACTGCAACAGTCCTTAGATGTCTTTGTAAATTCTGATTTCTGTGTTAGGGGGTTTTTCCAGTTAAATTCTATTTGCCCAGAGTGATGCAGAGCTCTCTGGTCTCACTCCCCTCCAAGGAGACCTTGTCCTGTGCCTCAGTGTCCCAGGCAGGGTGATGGGGAGGGAAGGATGCTGGCATTCTCCACAGGACTTGGAGACTGTACAAAAGCAAAGTGGAATTTATTATTATCTTTGGAAAGCTGTAAAACATGGTGGCAAGTTCAGCTTAATAGAAAACTTCCCATGGTCAAAATGGATTTACTAATGATTTTGAGATTTTTCTCAAAACTATTTAATAATATTCTTTATGAGACAGGAGCTATAAATGGTTTCCAATGCCTTGAATCCATTAACTCCTGTAGGTACCTGACTGTGGGCTGTACAGTGTAACGACGTTTCTGCTCCTAGAAACCAAGATCATTTGCTTAATATTGACTTTCTTCTGTCTTTTCCATTTCCTCTAGATCCCTGCATGAAGAAAATGCAGTTTGCTGTACTAAAAACTCAAGTATCAGGCATGTCAGACTTTTTAAAAAATAAAGAAAAATCCCTTCAACATTTCCTCTTCAATTTTCCAACCTCTTGGCCACCTCTCCTCTTTCTCCTTGCTTGACTTTGCCCTAGTTAATATTCCAACAGGTGTTTCCTTTTTCAGTGGAATTTTTTAGGCCGATGTCTCAAGAGGCCTTCTGCATAATAATGCTGTATTCATTATGTGGCAGCCTTACTGGGAGAGAACTTTATTTTCTTAACCCCACCATTTCCCCTCCATTCAGGGAGTGCAGGGGGTGGAGGAGGGAGCGAGGGGTGACTTTCAGCATCTTCTGCTCTTTGGCTTTTGATGAGGCCACCACATGGTACCATTTCACATCAGCTCTGCCAGGAGGGTGAGGATGTTTAAAGGAGGGAGAAGTCAGACAGAAAGTCTCTTTTATTCCATACTTTTGGCAAAGCATCTCTGCTTATTTCTATGTTGAAACCACTGGAAAGGACAGAGTTAAAAATAATGAAATTAAAGCTTATAGGCAAAAGACTCATCCCTTGGTGCCCCCCAGTGCATTCTGATATTGCTACAAATTTATTGTGGTGACATTTGGGTTTGAGGGGTAACAGGAGCTGCTTGTTAATTCCTTCAGCAATTTGAAAGATGTGTTGAGGTGAATTCCCTGTCTCCTGTGAAATTTGCCCCTTTCTACTTCTGAGTGATGCTGAACCACAATTGTCAGAGTGCAACATTATCCATGAAGATAAAACTGAAGAGGAAATGTTTTGCTTCAAGGTTTTATGGAGTTCGATCTATTTTTTAAAAGAAGGGTGGGGGGATTTAAGAACTATGTGCCAAAACTTCCCCTTGCTCAGGTTTCACAGTGTGTGAAATGCTGTTCTGTAGAAGGGTTGCACTTTGCAGTGGGACCTACAAATATGGTTCTTTTTCAATAACAAACCAGAAGGGAAGAACAGTGACAATGCAAGTGTCAGATCCCCACGTTATCCAAGGATTAGCAGGTTATGATTTGTCTCAAACTTCGGTAAATAAGATTCCCATCAAGACAAATTCATTGCCCTGTGACGTCCCCAAAGCCGAGAGCTTAGATGTTTTCAAGATAAAATGTGGCATTTGTGGGAATATCCAGAGATACAACAATGAATGTGTATGCACATACAAATTTGTGAAATAAAAGGCTCTTCCCTTATTCTTATTTCTTTGAGATTATTTTCCTGATGGAGGTGCTCAATTCCCTTTCCCAGACCTGAGATAATCCCTGCTGAGGGTTAGAAGGGCTTGAATGAAGAAAACAGATTTTTGCTGCTGTCTGCAAAGATTTTTTTTTCTAGTAAAGTGGCCAGTAAAGAGGTGCTGAAGTTCTGGGTGTTAGGCATTGATTAGTGGAAAAGGAGCTCAGATACCCTTCCAACCCAAGTCCCTAAATCAGGACCATATGTGCCAATATTTTCTTGTGTACCATAGATTAGATCCCATAATTATATATTATGTATGGCAGGGAGCATGAGGAAAGAGGGATGTGAGTGCTGAAGCAATAGAGACTATGAATAGATTAGGTTCTTCTGTTATAACTCCATTAAAAATTGAGTGCCCAGTAATGTTGTGCTATTCTTAGGACAGAAAACTTTTAGAAAGGTTGAGACCAATAAAATTCCTTGCTGTTGCAGAGCCAGAGTGGATTTCTAGCATGGAATGGGGTAGGTGACCTCAATGTGATGCTACAAATTATTGGAAATAAGACAATTGCAATTCTTGGAAGCTTTAATGTTGATTGCTTAAGTAAATCATCTCTTAAATAGCAGACTAAGTGGAAAGGTATCCATTGAACTGCATTCATAAGTGAACTGATCAGGTTCAGATGTTTAAAAAAACCCAGCAAGACTGGTCAGATTGTTTGATTGGGGGCTTAAAAACAACTGTGGAAGTGGGAGATGATATTGCCATATGTACTTAAGGGGTTTTTGGATATATACTGTGTTAGCCAGGCATTAAAAACATGGTTCTCCAAGAGCTTGCAGCAATTATTTGGGATCTAGTTTTTGCAATACAGTCAAAATTATTTTCACAGCACAATTTTCCTTCCCAGGTTACTAATACATGAAATTACTAAATCCCAAACTATTAAAACAGGTTAGATTTACTCTGCTTGCTTACTCAGCTGATGGCAGTAATAATTTGTTTTCTTGTAGAATCTTAGCCTGCTGATACATTATTTTGGTGTTTGGATCTCTGGCTCTTTAGAAAGATGTTTTTTGCTTGGTCATCCTTATAAATATGCACTTGAAAATATGTGGATAACTTGAATTCAGTGGCCCCACTGCAGGATGTATCAGAAGAATCTAAAGTATGGATTGTGGGATGCTTACTGTATTTGATTTGTGTAATCTTGTGATATGTTTACATGGCTCATACTGAGAGTAACATTAAAGAAATTTAAAGAAACCATAAATATTTTGATGGTTAAAAATATTGGCCAACTGAAATATCTCTGACTCTCCAAATGAGGATTTTGTGAGAAATTTACCCCTGTTTCTTTAAGGTGGGCTTGGTCTTATGCAGCTATTACAAATGTTTTTCAACATTTTGAATTATGAGTAAATATAATTACTTACTGATCCCATCCCTTATGTTTACATTGCATAATTACTGGCCCCTCTCAATGCTTCGTAATAATTGACTTGATATTGATAAATAGATTAGCTAATACAGTAAATGATTATTCCCCAGTAAATGAATCCGTGTGCTTTTGACTTCAAGTGCCATTAACAATAAATGCATGGATTTGGGACAGCTTATGCATTTTGCATTAAGCAGCCCCTGGATAAACACCCACAAAGCAGGGACCAGAGCCCAGGGATGCTGCTCCTGCTCCTTCCCTGTTGTGTGTCCCAACCACCTTTTCTACCTACAGCATGGAAAGGCTTTCCTGGAAGGCTCTCAAGTTGTGCCAGGGGAGGTTTAGATTAAGACATTGGGAAATTCTTGTTCGTGGAAAGGGTTGTAAAGCACTGGAACAGGCTGCCCAGGGAAGTGGTGGAATCACCATCCCTGGAGGTGTTCAAAAAAGTGTGGATGTGGCACTTGGGAAGGTGGTTTGGTGGTGAACGTGGTGCTGAGTGATGCTTGGACTGGATGATCTGAAGGGTTTTTAAACCCTTTTTAAGGACCAGGACAAATCAAAATGAATTTCAGGGTGGATGGTCTATGCTCTGTGTCACTGTAAAATGCTGGTGTCACTACCCACCTCTGGCAGTTGTTTCTTCCCCAAAAAAGACTAATTATACCAATTTTTTTGTTGTTATTGCTGGTAAATACTGTAGGATTGGTACAGAAGGAGCACACCCAGGGAAACCAGTATCAATACAGATAATTTCTGGATCCTACAACAGCTCTTGGGTTGTTTGGACCCATTTGAGGGAATTCTGGAACTGACTCAATGATCCTTGTGGATCCTTTCCAAGTCAGGATATCCTGTGATAACTTTGAGATAGAAGGGGATGAAAGTTCCTCCTCTGGAATAACTGGCTACTAATCAAGGAATTTTGGGATCCCTGTTAGAAATTGTGGTACCTGCAGACTCCCTAAGTCTTTCCTGGGTCTGACCCAACCTGCTGAAGGAGTTGACAGTCAAAATGATTTATGGGATTGAATTCTAGACCATATGTTGAGTGAAATCTTGGCTCCATCAAATGGAATGGTGGGGGAGGAGGGGACACTGGCCTGGATTTCATGGCATCAGGTTTACAGCTGCTCCCTGCATGTGGAAGGACAATGGGATACAGAACAAATAAATTTCCTTGTCTGCAAGGAGAACAGAAAAAGCTCTGGGCCTTAATTCCATTCTAACTCAACGGTAAAAATCACTGTTTTAAGGGAACTGAGGGTTGGACATAGGAATGACAATGGGATTTTGTCTGTCACATGATCTGTGTTTATTGTAGTCATTTAAAATCCTTCACTTTCCTTTCTTTCTTGTTTTACAGTCACTTTATTAACCTCAATCCTGCCTAGGTGATGTGTGGAACCTCAAATATCAGTAAACATCATATAATACATAAACATTCTGTTCCAGCTTCCTTACAGCACCAGGATTAGGAAAAAAAAAAGGAGGGGGGAAAGCTAAAATTAATTTGCCAAAATAAGAATCAGCCCTAAAATGGACAAGAATTGTAAGCTGATGTTCCAGTTCTACAGCATCACATCCAATTTGCTGGATGCCTCTAGTTGCTTTAAATCAGGGTCCCAAATGTTTTTAGCATAGGCTTAACTTGAAGGTAAATCACTGCCATGGCTGCTCCTTCTGCTGGTGATTCTCTTGGGATGAGTTATTCCCTGGATCAGATAAACAGCTACAGGATTGAACCTCAACACCTTTGGTAGCCACAGTGTTGGAAAATTGTCCATTTCCATAAAGGAATAAATAAACTTCCAAAGGCATTATGGAATCTACATGCCAAGAAGGGGTTTGACTTGATGGTAACATTTGAGAAGTTTTATTAAAAATTATTTTCCTACTCAATGCAATTCTATTTATTTAACCAGCTGATGGTTGCTTTGTCTAAAGGAAAGAGGATATTTAGTTGTTTCCTTTTCCCTCAAAACATTGACATTACTCTTTTCTCCATCTTTTTCGTTGCCATATTTGATTGATTAATTTTCTTCATCCTTTATATCATGTCTTTCATATTTACTATTGATAAAGTATAATGTTTTATGATGAATTCCTATAACAAATGATAACATCACAAGGTTATAATTCAGCTATTGTCCTTGGTGATTTTTTTTTTAAGTGAAAATGCAGTAAAAGGTTATTTTGAGTGTAAAAGATGAATGGAAATTGGAATGCCAGTGGAGTAGAGAGATGTGGATGACAAAGCAGGACTGGAGGGAAGACAACAATATTTAAGGTACCTGTGTGAGTACAAGGCACCACATTATTGATGGTCAGGTGAAGGAGAGCTGTAGGAAGTAGGATGGATACAGAAAGTTTGGGATATTGGCAGAGGGGTTTGACCTGCATGGACACAAGTAGGAGCTGCTTTGTCCTCCAAAGGGACCTGCACTCCTTGTGCTCATTCCCCAGCTTTGAGAGAGGCCTTTTCCAAGGCACAGCATGAGGGAGCAAAGAGATCCAGGATGGGCAGATGGTTTGGAGGGATGGAGCTGCCCACAGCTGCTGGGAGCAGCAGAAAACAAGGCAAGAGCAGCCAAAACACAGGCACATCCAACTGTGGGACAGGGAAAGCAGAGACCTGGAGTTTGGGCAGGAGACAGAGGTGGGAACAAGTTTAATTTTCTACATTTGGCCAATGATTGGTCTGTGACTTGAAATATCACCTTGTTGGTTTTTCTGATCCTTCTGCACCGTGTCCCATAGCAAATCAGCAAGGAATTGTCAGCTGTGGACTGCTATGGTCTAAATTTTGGCAGAATGGGTTGATTTAGCTGGATTTCTCTAAGCAGCTAACCAAGATTGATTCCTAAGAATGGCTTCTGAGACTCCAGGATTTTACAGGAGCTGTTGACTCTCATCCAGAGCAGAACAATTCTGTTCTTCACTATCAACAGAGCTGTTGTCAAGAAAGATTTAGGAGCAAAAGAGCTTGAACCTTAATCTCTCCACAGAGGTGCAGTGCAAAGCATACTTGCTTACATGTATCCAGTGCCCACCTATTGAGCAAATTAACCTTTTGGAAATCAAAGCTTGTGGTCATGATATAATCAATGTTTTCTGGGTGCAGGGACACACGAAATCAAGACCCCTATGAAATGGTTCCATGAAATTTGACAATAATAAAGCCAGTAATGGAAGAATTTATTGGTGAAACTGGAATGCTTATTAGACAATAAGGTTATTTCTTTTCCTGATATTTTTTTTTTAGCAGTCTTCCAGAAATCTGTGGCATTTGATAGTATTAAACGACATAGATCCTTAGACACATGATCACTTCCAAAGATCAAAACTTCTCTATAATTTGGGGAAAAGATCTCTACAAATACTGTTACACCATAGAAGCTGCTCCAAAGGTTTCTTGTTGGTGTTTATTTGGCCTCACCATGTAGGAAAACTCACTTAATTAAGGCACAGGTCAGATAGGATACATTTTTCATTACAGGGCTGCACTGAACCCTGACTTGGTGGTAATTTGGAATTCATAATTCTTTGGTCTACTGAGCAAGCACAGTTAAATTTGCTCATTGGTAATAAAACCCCACATATGATGTCTTTCTAAGGAAGCAATGTCTGTTTTGCCAACTGAAACAAGATATGTTTGGGGAGGTTGTGGAATGAGCTGCAAGGATGAGCCAAACCCTTGATAAATCCAGCAGCTTCTGAGAACTGGATCCCCTTCTTATTGCCTTCAGAAAGAGTGATGGATCTTTGAATCTCCTTCTGTTGCTGTTCTTGATCTGGAAAAGAAGTTACTTGTTTTTCCTCAAAAGCTCAGAGTGGTTTTGAGAAAGCAATGGGTTAAAGTATTGCAAATTCCATAAATCATGGAACAGCTCCATTCCAAGTTTACAAGGGTCCTGTTTTCTCATTTAGCCTGGGGGGGGACACTCTTATTTTTCTCAATTAGGTTTTGGAGGTGTGCATTTGTTGTCTTATTATTGAGGTGTGCTCAGTTCTGAGGGTCTGGAGCATCCCCCATGAAAATGTCTTATCTCAGAGCAACCAGAATATGGATGACTTGGAATCTGTGTAACCTAAAGAACTCAAATTATATGTTGGATTGCTTTTTAAAGCCATGGGGCTGATGGAGAGGAACTGATGGGAGCGAGATGCCTGTAACACTTAGAAACTCCATTTTCTAATGGCATTATTCTCTGCATTATGTGGTTTTCTCTGTACTTTAAGTTCTTCCAGACAACATTGTGGTCCCAAACGTGGTCTCAGGATACTTCCCCATGTCATACAAGTTCAGGACTCAGCTTGAAGAGAGATTTGATGCCCTTAGATCAAAGAGCAGGGTTTTCAAAACAGAATTATCCCTTCTTTGAGTCCTTTAGAAATTGTGTTTTGTAATCAGTAAGAGGTGGATTTATGACGTGAGAGACTAAACAATCTGTACCTCTCCTTTATCACTGGCATCACACTCCTGCATTCCTGCCCTGCTCCTCTCACTCTGATCATCCTGGCTGCTCCTAATCATGGTGTACATGGAATATCATGGGGGCAAAGTGATCTGTTAGGTACTGGACCTGGAAAACTGGATCCACAACAGCTCTGGCTTGGCTCCCACTGCAACCCCACAGCCCGTTAAAAGGCAAAATGATTAATTAAAAAAATAATTTGCTGCTCTGATAGGGCTCATTGACATGTGGTAAAACTCAGGAAGAATTTTGAAAACAAAGGGTTTATTTTAATTTTTAGTATGAAATAATTTATTTTAAAATCCAGTTTAAAGAAGACCAGTCTTTAAAAAAATTCTTTATCTAAAATATTTGTATCTTTGTTGTACAAATTCTGGGGGGAAAGACTTTTTCTGTAAGAAACTGGATAGAATGACTTATTTTGTCATTCGTGCCTCTATGTTGCTTCTATGATGTTTGTGTTTGTTAATTTTGAGATATCTCTAATTAAGCCAAGCGAATTTGATGTTCTGTGTAGCATTTATTGGTACTAGTTGGACTACCAAGCAATTAAATAAGATTTGCTCTCTTAAACCAGTATCACTCCTTAAGAATGGAATTTTTAGGGATCACTCTCCCTGCTATTCCCTTTCCTCTGTTCTGCAGTGTCATAAACCACCTTTTTTGAACGACTTCTTTTATGAGCTCATTTTTTTGGACAACACAGGAACAGCAAGGTATCGCCACCTGCATTTTTAGTTTCTAGGATATATTAGTGCCAGGTGGGAAAAGAGTGGGAGATCGAGTCCTTGCAACAACCTTTGCAACTGGATCTTTACAGCAAGTAGGAGAGACAGCGAAAAATAGTCAACATTATTTCAGCACAGTGGGGAAGAGGGGATGAAAGCTCTGCAAATGAATTCATTGTGACAACCTTTGTGAAGAATCTGAGTGTTTGATCTTTTAAAAGATTTAATAATTCTTTTGATAGATTAAAGAATAAACTGGGTGGGAGGAGGAGAGGAAGTTAACTTTCTTTGCCCGATTCTGTCAAAATAATAAATAAAAAGAGCAAGTCTCTAAACTTAGCTTCTCCTCGTGCCACCTCTTTTTTGGGGGTGTTGATTCGTGTCATGTTATAGTCCGTGAATTGGAGAAACACTTGGAAATATGACCCTTTAAATAAAGATTTTAGACAATGATCTGATGTGCTTATAACCAATGGAAATTGATCTGAAAAGCAAAGTTAACTGAAAGCTTGGAAATCAGAATTTCCATAATGTAGGGAATTTTTTTTTACACATTTCCAAAAAGCCAGACCTTCAATCACAGTGTTGTTGGGTTTGGCCCCAGCTGCTGAAGCCAAGCTCTGAAGGTCTTTGCACTGACACTACAAAAATACATTTTAGGATAATTTTTGGTTCCTTTTAGCTCAAAAAACTTTGCACCTCAGATCTTATTCTTAAAGCTAACTCAGATTCATGATGCTATGATGTAAAAGTAAATTCCTGTTATACTTTTTTTAAGGTACTGCTTAAAAAAAAACCCAAATGACAAAAATAAACCCACAGGAATTTAAAATGTGTAGATTTTTCCATTAAAGGACCTGGTATTACCTTTATTTTAGAATAAGGAAATGACCTCTGTTGCAGTTTTGAGGAAATCAAGCCTTTCTGCTACGAAGAAGTACTGATTCCTAAAAAACAACTGAGGATTTTTGGGGTTAGACTTGCCATCAGGTTACCTTTAGCTAACAAAAAATCTACAGTTCAAACAAATAAAATACAGTTTTGACTGGTAACAGCCATCATGTGTGTAAGTGGAAAAGGGTGGGATGTGTAATCATTTCTTCATCAAATACTGAACAGCCTTTCCTATGATAAGACCCCAGGGTCCTACAGACTGAGCCAGGAACTCATCTGGACCAGAGCTGAACAGGAAGGGCACTCAGTGTAGGCATCTATTTCAAAAGCCTCCACATAATGAAGATTAATTAGACCTCCTTTACCGACCAAAAGTTAAATACACATAGCCAAGGCCTTGGGCTTCCTCACACTACCAAGGAGTTTCCATGACAAGAAGATTAAAAAGTAGTTGACAGGGTAGAAAGGATCAACTCCCCTGTAAAAGTACTTAAAAAATGTACCAAGATTGATTTTGCTTATTCTCATACCAGTATAAAATGCCATAATATGTACTTTCACTACAGAGCAATGCAGAAATAAGATTTTATGTCTGTTTGCAGTAATGCAGCTTCTCCAAGCACGTTACATGTAATTGTCTCTTTGGTGGCTGAGGGCATCATCTCCTTAATTTCATGTACAGATACATGCAATATTATTCTCTTTCCTTGTTACCTCTTTTTTCAACTTGAGTCTATATCATGAACTGGATTTGGATTGGAAACCAGAGTTTTGCAACAGTAGATTTTTCCTCTGAGACATCACTTGCTCTACAGCTCAGCTGTGCTCGGGAGTGATCTTGTGCTTTGGTTCAGTTTCAGGCCTAATAAAGGTTGGACTTGATGGCCCAAACTTAATGATTCTATGATTCTAATCTTTCAAATGACACCACTGGGGAGTCAGGCTCCAATGCAGCACGTCCTCAAACTGAGGATGTTGGAAAAGGATGGGAATGACTTGTACTTTTCCAGCTGAAGGATGTGTTTGAGTAGTTGGCAGAACGAGGGGTTATGTCTAATGCAATCAGCAGCACAGGCTGAGTAGGGGTTTGGCTTTATAAAACACTTACTAGGGACAGGCTGTCCCCACTTGCTACTTTAGAAACAACAGGCAGTTGCCATCAGCACATGAGTGGAAAAGGAGCTGAGCCCTGGCTCCTCATGGAGTGTCTCCAGCACCTCTGGACACGCAAAATCCTTGTAGTGTCTTATTGTCAAGGCTGCTGACTGCTCTCATTAACTTCAAGTGGAATCGAGTGCTCAGCACAATGGAAAACCAGGCCCTTCACTTCTTTAAAGTGATCTTCTGGGTTTCATATTTATTTGCAAAACAGGGCAGCGTAACCCGAAATAAAGGTTTTTCTCCTCGTTTTAGGTGGAGACGTTGAGGAAAGGCATGTTCTGCCAGCACACAATGGCAACTTATGAATAAGATCATACTTGTATTTGCATTAACACGGCTGGCTTCTCCAACCAGTTTTACATAATCTCCTTTTCAATGGGTAAGGGTGTCATTTCCCCTTCATTTCATACAACCGTGCTTTGAAAATGTAGGGAGGAAGTATTTAAAGAAAGTCCGCATTTTATGAAAGGGAAAATTGCCGGCGTTCCTTTGTGTGTCTCAGTAGGATTTGGATAGATTACTCATACTTAAAAAGGAAGGGAGCTTTTGCTTTCTCTTCTCCTTTTTTAAAAACTTGCATTAACATGATGTATTGACATATTACAAAATCCAAGGAATGCTGGAGAGCAAATCGACCACGACTTTGTCCCACAAGTTGCAGCAAATTCTTAAAACGTCGTCACCTTCTGAAATAAAATTGTCACATTTTGGATACAGGCAACTTTCATAAGGACTAAAGCTTCACATATTAGATAGGGACCACAGCAGGATCTCTCTCACTTTCTTTTTCTTTCTCTTTAAATATCAATTCTCTTTTTCTTCTCCTTTCCTTTTGATCCAATAAGCTTGCTACGAATGCAGCACATTTTAACAATTTTCATAAATCAAGCAACTGGAATAAATTTTAATACAGAATTGTATTACTGCAAGAATGCAAGGCATGCAGGCTCTAAGCACTAACATTTCTATTAGTTGAATGGAAGCCAATCCTTTAGCTGTGAGCATGTTAAAAGAAAATAATTCCCTGCTACGTTTCTGGGGTCTCTGATGTCAAAAATCCTCCCTGAATTAACTCACAACTTCTTCTGCGTTGTCCTTTTCTCATGGCTGTTATGACTGGCCAGTCACAGTCTGAAGAGAATGTTTTATGGTCAGATATGAAAGTTTACTGAACTATTCTTCTCCCTCTGACATTCTTTGATTAAAAGAGTTATGTGGAAGTAAAACATCAAGGTTCAATGCCACAGGGAGCTATCAGCTCCCAGAAAGGTTTTCTATTCTTTATAGGACCTATATTTATATTTGCTGATGACTCCTTGTCAATCTGACACTTGCTAATCAACCACTGATGATAATTGTCATTCTTGGTAAGGACACTTCATCCTGTGAGGTCACAAAGACATTTCACTCACTGAAATGCACTCTGTGCATTTGTGTGGATGAAACTATGGGCACATGTTTGTATTTACAGTAGATGTTTATGCTAACACTTATTTTTGGGGAAATATTTATAATTCTCTTTCTCCTCATTTGTTACAATCTTTTTTGCATCTGTGAAATGCTGCTCATTGCTGAACCATTAACAAAATTTTAAAGGGAGAGCTGAACTTAATGCTTAAAACTGAGGGAAAAATACAAGAAAACGTTAAGGGTGCTTTTGTGAAAAACTTGATAAACACACAGCTCGCATTTTTTCTTAAAAAGAGAGGGTTTTTTGTGAAATCAGTTGATAACATCATCTAAATCTGTTTATTATCTCTTATTTGAAAAAGCACTCAGCTCAACGGGGCTCTGTACCTTCACTGAGATTTCTAGGTATCATTATCAGATCAAGTACCCTGACTTAGGCATGGATTAAACAACACCATTTGTCATTTTCTCCCTCAAAAAAGAAGGCAAATAAGTTCAGGCATCTGAGACTTGTAGTGTTGACCTTCAAGCCAATTTGAAGACATTTCATTTCATATTTTGGCATTGAATTTTATTTCTGGGGCTTTTTTTTGGTCTTGAAATTCCACAGGTTTTTGACCTCTTGGTCTAGCCCTTGTCTACATCTCCAAAAATAAGCAGATTTTGAGTTGTTTCCTAATGACAGAACTTGTACCTGAGTCCTGAATTCACAGTTTGGGTTCCCAATATGAGGCATTGAACTTCACAAATCAAGGGACTCAAAAAATGGATTTCCATTTGCATGTGCCATTCTTTGGAGAAGAGAGACCTCTTCTAAATATAGCAACATGTTGTCACAGGGCAAAAAGAGAGCTGGGCATCGCAATTGCTGCTCTGCTGGAGGGGAATGCTCGTGCATTCCCAGTTTAATTGCCCTATTTAGTCTGGTGTACCAGTCTTGGAGCGAGAGTGGTCAAATAATATGCAGGATAATCCCTTCTTATAGGAATCTCAACACAACCTCAGTGACTGGTACCCAGAGACTGATTCTGGCTCAAGAACTGACCTCAATCAGAGAGCAGGGCAAATACAGAAAGCAAATTATCTCACTGCTTCCACAGTTTGCTCCCGGAGGACCACAGAACCTTGCATAAACAAAACTAATTATAACACACACACAAAATTTAGTAAAAACTAAACCTTTGCTCGCAGGCTGAACAAAAAGGAACCTGGGAGAGTGAATGTCACAGTGCCATCTACTGACGCCAGCCCCGACGATGTACAGAGAATACCCAATTACGGGGATAAAATAAATAAATAAGGCTGGCAGTCCTGGAAGGCTTATTTTTAAAGGAAGGAGATGACTGCTAATTAATCTGACGAGGAGAAAGCCTCACCTACTGACAGGTTACTCATCCCACAAGTGTTAGAATCTCCTTCGATGTGATGTGTCTGTTCTTGTAATTCTTGGAAAGAGACTTGTGTTGGAGGAACAGCTGACCAGGACCCTCAGTGCCAGCTCCCTTATTTCTGTTTTGCCTTGATCAGCTCTATACCGTAGGAGAGCTACAATTTGGATATATAAGGGAGGGCAATTGTGGGATAAAATCTGTTCTGTGTGCAGCACCGTCACTTCATCTGACACCAAAAATGAGCGGGAACTTGGAAGCAGGGTGGAAGCAACATGTAATCCAGTTGATATAAATGAAAAGATGATACTGGCTGGAAATTGGGCTGAGTGTGAGTATAAAGGCTGTTGAATAACAGGGGATGGAAAATGATGATGTGCTCAGCAGCAGTAAGGTAAAGATGAAAGGAGTTCAGAAAACATTTGTGCGGGAGAAGCCAAGTACGAGTCCATCAAGACTGAGATTCTCTGCTCCTAGAGGCAGGAGTTGAGTGCTGAAGCCTTCAGTCCTACCTGTGTTAAGGGTTGGCAAATGGCAGTGTCAAAACAATTAGTTTATTCTCTGGTTGCTAATGTGTGAGCTGAAGTGGCGGCTGAGATGTTCAGCAAAACCATTACTAAGCAAAATGATGTATCATCATCTGTACTGCTTTCAGTAATTCCAAGGTAAGAATGAAAGGAAAGATGAGAGGAGAGTGTGGGGAATCGAGAGGCAGAAGAAAAAAAAAGTCAAGAGGTGAGGAGACTGCAGCATGTTGATTGGAAAAAATATTATCTGTATTCTGAAGCCTTATGTCAAGTGTAAGAATTCAGGAGGAGGGTAGAAGTGAGCACCTGAACTGTTCTTGCTGAGATTCACTCCAGATATGTTGTGGCAGATGGAGCTGATATCCTGAGAGAGTCTAAGAGGTGAAAGTAATAATGCACAATCCTCACAATGTAAAACTAGAAATATTAGAGCTGTTCCAAGAGAGCAAGCAGGAGATGTTTAGATTTGTGAGTTCTTTTGGATAGCAGCCATGGTTTGTCTTTATTTCCTAGTAACTGGTTCTTGGTTTGAGCTTCATCAGGTCATCAGTTTAGTGCCATCAGCTCTAAAAGGTTTTCAGTCCTTTCTTTGGATCCTCTAGCAGGCAGGGAACTAACATGTGGAGTGCAAACATGACATGCTTTGGGGGGAGCTGTCCTGAAAAGTAAAAGCAGTGGAAAAAAGTAAGAATAAAGAGAGGATTTTATTATGGCACCATCTGTCCCCTTGCTCGTTAGTATTTTCCTCCACTTTTTGCAGTGATTTTTGGAAACTGGATTTAAGGATGGATGTTGTAGTTCAGAATGTTGCTGCTGCTGTTGAAGGATGGCTTTAGGAGGGACCTAAGCCTTGATCATGGCTGTCCATCCACAACCAGGGAGCAGATGCTTCCCTAAAGTCCACTGGGTGACACAGATCTTAAAAGGAACACCCTTTGCTTGGAGAAGGGCCAACAAGTGAATTCCAGCTTTGTGCTCTTGGTGTAAAGCCTAATGCAAGGCAGTTCCCCTCATCTATTTCTCATTGTCTTCTCCTTTCCATTGCTTCATTTAAAGGTGGTTCATGACAGTCCAGGCTTGTCTTGGACTACGTACAATATACAGCTCTGAGCACCACAAGTTGGTCAGCTGGGACAAACCTCTACTAAATATTAGAGAACCCTGGCAAGTGCTTTCCTATCGTATTTTTCAGCTGATCCAGAGATTTCAAACACCAGTTTCATTTTTCCTTTTTGAATTTAATCGAAGAGTGCAAAAAGAGCTTTTGACTTTTACTGCTGCATCCTGATGAGGACTGAAGGAGTTTAAACTCGACCCACCTTAACCATGCAGGGCACCCTTCTAAACTTTTTTTGCCTCCTGGGAGCTGCTGAAAAGAGGAGAGGAAGGGAAAAAAAAAGCAGCTTTCAGTTACTAAACCCCCTCGTGGTATTGAATTCTAACCAAGTACATCCAGCCCTGCCAGCCAGAAATGCCAAGAGGAGAAAAGCTGCTGAATCAGAAGAGAATCAGGATTGGGAGGATGGTAGGGAATATAGAGTAGCACTAGGTGAGTTTATTTGATAGACTTATTGCTGTTTTGTATTTGGGAGTAAACTTCTTCGGCTTTTTTTTATTATCATTGCTGGGTTTTGTTCCTAAATTATTTAGCAAATGCCTTCTGAGAGCAACTTCCAGCATATAGATTAGTGATCACCAGCTGCTCGCTGGTCTCGAGTTCAGCTCAGAGCAGCAAAACTTAACTTGGAAGATGCCAAAAGCTTTGAGCACCCGGGCTGTGGTCTGAGTAAACGGGGAGTTCCTGGTGCTCTGCCCCTCTCGGGTTCAAATCCTGTTTGCAGGGTGTAGAGTGGCCACTTAAATCATGTGGTTTCCTTTCTTCTCCCCGACTGAGTGACTCTCAAGGGCTTTTCCAGTCATCCACGTGAACACTCCTGCCACAAGTGCTCAGGCAAACAGAGTCACCCTGGCACTTTGTCCCCACCTGCAGCCCTGGCTGTGTGGCCCCGTGGGTTGGCAGCACGTGGGAGGGGATGGACACGAAGGTCCAGCCAGCAGGGCGAGGTCCCAAGGCTGGTCCTGTGCCCGTATCTGAACTGCAGCACATCCCTCCTGTGGGTCTGCAATGCAGCTCCCTGGGACAGGCCATCAGCTGCTCACTTGGGGATGATTTAGGGGGTGAGCACTGCCCTAAATACTGATGTTCTCCCCTGCCCATGGAGTGGTCCTGGATAGACAGGGTGGACAAATGGCTCTGCCCTTGCAGCCACCGTGTGCTGTGGTGGAACATCTCCTGTGGACTGAGGGCAGAATCACCCACCACGTTGGCCCTGTAGTCATTTCTCTCTCATTTTTCAAGCAGAGACATCTCTGATCTAAGTGTAACAATTCCACTGTGAGGTGGTGGTGGGAGCTCCAAACAACTGTTCATTTCACTGTAGAATTTATTGTATCTATTGAGGTACTGACCCAAACCTGATTTAGCCACATCTTTGAGACACTAAGCAGCCCTTGTGGAATATTGTCAGCTTATCTATTGTAGTGAAAAGCACCATTCTGCTTCCTGGGAAGTAGGGTGGCATTCTTAGGAAACTTGGGAGATAGAGCACACTGGCCTTGTGCAGGAATGTCTTTGCTGAGCATGGTTTGCTACAGGATGTTATGTAGTCATCAGCTAATTAATGCCAATTATTTAGAAGTACAGTCTAGCCATGACTTTCTAGTTTTCAAAAACATCCTGTTGTGTCCCTTCTCTGCCACACTCAATGGAATATATTTGCTGAAGTTGCTGTTGCATATGCTTAAGCCATAAAACATTTACAGCTATTTCAGAAATGGCTACAGTGGGCAATTTTCCTCATTAATTTTACCATTTAGATGGGATTTCATGAGGTGTGAAGGCATGCAGAGTCATACCTTACACTATCCCTGTTCCTGCTTGTAATGCCAACCTCTTAGGGAAAAATGCACTGAAATGAGAAGAGGATGTTTGAGGGAAGGTGGAACAATAAGTTTGATGCTTGATGAAGGCAGTGGCTGTTGTGCAGCTCCACATCCAATGGTCAGTCATAGGACCATAGAATATCCCGAGCTAGAAGGGATCCACAAGGATCATCCATGTCCAGCTCCTGGTGCAGTGACTTCTGCTCTTGCTCTGCACATTTACATTGATTGTTCTTTGCTCCTTCTCACCCAAGGCTTTGGAAACTTTAAAATACCTTTGGGACCCTGCAGGAGAAATGGGCTATAAAAATATAACAATAAGGATTTCTTTCTACCACCTTCACCTAAGGAATCTCTAAGCATGTTTCAAATATCAAAGAGCATGAAACCCATTGTAGTGTTGTCCCCTGGGTGTGTAGAGGTGGGAAATGGGGGCCCTGAGAGGTAGAAAGGATTATACAAGGCTAAGTGTAAAGCCAGTAGCAGATCAGGAGAGAGATCTGAGGGCAAGGTGTGGGTTCTGACCCTTTCTGTTGACCCATCTTGTTTTCTGTTTTGGGATAATTTTCAAATCCATGCACAAACACTTAATACTTGGCAAATATTTTGGTATATTTCTTGCAGAAAGAAGGTTTCTCTTCCATTTTAGACAAGCTGAAGTGATGCCTACACTAAAATATAACTACCACTATAACAAATCACAGAGTGCTCTGCTCCATCCTCTGTCCCAGGGCTGTATCTCAACTTGACTCTCCTGTAAATATTAAGCCACATGATGGATAGTGATAGGTCAAAGCAGAGAAGATCTGGAATTATTCCTTTCATATTCCAAAAGAATGAGCTTGTGTTATTTCTCACACTTCCATATTTGCCCCAATTTATGGGGGAGATAAGGCTGGAATTTTGAAGAGCGACATCATGAATTGCTTTTCTTATTGATCGAGCTTTTAATGTGCCAACAATGAAAACAATAAAACTTGCATTTAAAAACAAACATTTCTAACACAGGAGCTACATTAAAATGACACAAATTGCTTTTGTGGGCTGAATTTAACAGAACACCCATGAGGTTCCACTTAAAAACAACAAGCCAACAAAAATCAAATTGCATTGTTTTACTAGCAAACAAAATGGTGAACATGCCTTGGGCTACGTTTTTAGCATGTTTTCTTGGAAGATCAAAGCTTAAATCCCATTAACCCTTGAAATGTCAGCCTAGTGAATTCCATTTCTTTACCTCTGAGCTTCTAATACTCCCTGTAACACGAATCCAATCTCTGGCTGTATCTGGTGCTGTTCCTCCTCCTCCCAGTGCAGTCAGAGCCTCACTCGTCTCCCCCACCAGCATCTCCACAGAAGCACCACCTTGTAAGTGGGTAAAGTTCAAACAGACGTTTTCCATCCCACATTGGTTTCCCATTTTACTAACTTGGAGATCTGGATAGAAGCCAGAACTAAAATACATTTAAATTTTTACCATTTGCTGGGGCGCTGCATTGCCCCGCTGGCAAGTGGCTGAATGAGACTCACTTTGTTGGCCAGCAGAGACATTTTCAGGGAAAATTGGGGTCTTGGTTGGACCCCTTTTTGTTAATGATCCTCCTCCTGGACATCAGGTATGTTGGTGCTTCAAAGTGATGGATAGTTGGTTGTTCATAGTGAAGGAAAGCTGGTTTGTGTTGATCTTTGTCACCTGTTCCAGCAACCACTGGGCATTTCTTCTGATTCCTAGATAAAGAGATGCACAGGAGATGCAACTTCCCGAGGGTGTACTGCTTTCTCAGGGACAATAAACTAAAATTTGGACAAATATGCCTGTTTCACATGGTGGGCCAGGTCCTAATCTGCCTTTACTCTTATTTCCCTGCTCTGCTGGAACCCTGTTTCACATATAAATGCAAAACCCCTTCAAGCAGTTATTAATTCCAAATATCTGTGTGTTCATGTACATTGTGTAATGTCATGAAGATTAGGAAGATAGAACAGATGCACCCTTCTGGAACTGGTTTGGGAGCACGGAAAGATTGGGATGCACTGGGTTGCAGCGTTCTCCTCGAGGATTGGGAGCTGTAGGATTATCCATCGTGTTTTGGGATGATATTATACTGCAGTGGGGTGATCAGTGTGTTTGGAAAGTGGCCAGAAGGCAGGGGTCAAAAGGGAGGATTTTTTTCATTAAATTTCTTTAAAAGAAAACAGAAAGAAAACCAGAAAGGGGAGGGGGGAGCAACCGCCTGCACGAATTTAGTTCCGAGCAGCTCCGTGTTTAACTGGAGCTGTGGAAGAAGGTGGATGTGTCCCAGCTCACACAGAAGCAAACTGTACTTTCCCTCTGTGTTACCCTTCCCGGGCCTCCTGTCGACATGCCAGAGTTCACTCTTAAAATGCTGCAGTTGCAGCACCAGCCTCACAGCTGTCTGCAGCTGGATGCCTCCCAGCCCTGCACAACTGGCTTTTCACACAGAAATGGCCCCTTTTAACAGGGTTCACCCGCCCAGATTGCTGCAGCCTAACAACGTGTAAAACAGGGCACTTCAGACAGCCCTGCCTTTTATTGGGTGGGCTTTTTTTGGACGCTTTTATACCCCCACATGAGAGGAATTGTTGGCAAATAACTCGGCAGTGTGGTGGTGGGGTTTTTATTCACCTGAGTGCTCCGTGAGGAGGGCTCCAGTCCCACACCCTGCTGCCCCCTTCCCTGTTGGAATGCCTCGTCCTGGCTTTGCTTCTTTCCAAGGGAAAATGAAAGCTAACCTCACTGTCCTTTCCTTTCGGGTGATTGTGATGTAATGCCCTGAAAGGCCAAGTACACAAATCTGATCTCTGGTGACCAGTGACAGGATCCAGAGAATGGCTGGAGCTGTGTCGGGGGAGGTTTAGGTTGGGTATCAGGAAAAGATTTCGCACATGGAAGGTGCAAAAAACAGGCTCCCCAGGGTTTGGTCATGGCCCCAAGGCTGCCAGAGCTCCAGGAGTGTTTGGACAACACTCTCAAGGACAGGGTGGGATTTTTGGGGTGTCTGTGCAGGGCCAGGGCTTGGACTCAATCCTCGTGGGCCCCTTCCAGCTCGGGATGTTCCATGAAATCAGATTATAGCTGAGGGCTGGCTCCCCCTAAACCTACAGGGACACTGTCCCATGGGATGGCAGTGCCTGTTTGTCACTGTACAGCACCAGGCACAGTCCCATGGCAGAGCCCCTAAACCTGTGACACAAACTGCCAGCACAGAATGAATCCTCCTTTTTCACCCTTGATGTTTAGATACTTCACAACAAATGCCATGAATCTGAGGGAAATGAGCAGGAATAATAAAAAGAATAATAATTGACAGGTTTTTATTATTTTAGAGACTACCTGATGAATAGATTTGATGATCTTAGAGGTCTTTTTCAACCTTAATGATTCTATGAAGTTTGCTTGATGCTGCACTGATTAGGATTAAAGGAGGGTCTTACTCAGGAGCATTTGCAGTCAGAGCAGAGGTGCACAAGTTTGTCATCTTCACTCCTACATTTACTTGACTCTAAATCTGTGAGGAGAAAAAATGTATTTTATGATGGGCAGGTAAAAAAAAATTAGCTTTTTCCAATGTCTTTATTTCTGGCAGTTTGGGATATTCAGGAGTGGTAGGAGTTGTTATTGCATATAGGAAGGTTTTATTGCTTCCCCTTCAGCACAAGTTATGTCATGTCTGTCCCCTCGATTTCCCCTTTTGCTACTGGCATGAGGAAACGAAAAGAAAAGAGGGAAATACAAAAAAAAACCCAGCAGCACTTATTTCCTTTTGTCTGTCACTCAAAATTTATACATGTGTTTTGAGGGAGAGAAGAAATCAAAATTATCTCCAGACAGCTGATTCTCCCTTCTCAGACATGACTGGAGAGGAGCTGTGAGGGGATTGCCTGTGCCACCCTCTGCCCGTGGTTCTCCCTCTCCAGTTCAGCAGGTCTTGCAGAGACTTGTCCCAAAAATCTCACATACCACAGCAGGACCTGCCAGGACTTTGCCTTTTCTGTCGTGCCGCAATTTTTCTGGGGATTTCGTGAACGTGGGGAGTTACAGTAATGCTGTGTTGGAAACCCAGATTCCAGGGAGAATTTCCCTACACAATGGGTTGCATTTAAAGAGGTTTGCTCCAAACACAGCGCGGTGGCTGAGTCCAATTTCCAATGTGAAGCGAGGTGTGATTTTTAATTTAGTTTTTTATGAATCCTTTTTTTCCTAATCCCATCATCATTATTCTGTTCTGAGCCCTTTGCCACAGGCTGGTGTTTGGTATTGATTTGAAATACAGTTAATTCTCCTGGTGCCAGGTTGCATGGAATAAAGCCTGCCCTGGGTACTGGGTGGCTGTGCCCAGTTCTGGTGGCACAATGACAAGGCTTTCACTGGTCCTGAGGTGCTTTAAATCCACTCCCTCCTTGGAGTTGGGCTGCTTTTCAATTAGCTGGAAATACACCCATTTTATCCCAGCTGTAGAGATGATGGATGTAGTTTCCACAGTGGAGAATTTAGTTTCCATCTGAGGCCACTGGGGCCACCAGGGGGATGTTGGTGGTGCCCTGGAGGGGGGATGTGGGTTCCCAGCCCTCTGGTGTTCCCATGAGGCCACTCCAGACTCTCCTCTCTCACATGGACACACTGAGGTTGGTCAAGATGAAACTTTTCACCAGCCCTACATTCTCACAAGCCATTTCTGCAGAGGAAAGTTAATATCTTGGCTCTTTGCTTTGGGAAGTGTGGGATACCCGGCATCAAGTGAGCAGGACCTTCTGGGATCAGAAGGCATCCTGGAGGAATTAGACATGGATGGCATTTGATACAAGAACTGAGGTTTTTCTGGTTTATTGATTGAACCTATCTGTGGTTGTACAGGCACAATGGGCTACATTATGAGTGCCATGTGCATCCCTGCTCCTGCCAATAAACCCCGGAACCCCCGGCAAGGGGCAGATGTTTCCCACCCAAAACTCATTCCTCTCAGGGTGAGAGAGAGAGAAGCTGCTCCCCAGGACCTCCAAGGCACAGAGGTGCACATTTGTGTGTATTTGTTCACATTTGCTCTTTGGTAGCAGCAGAGAATTCCTTTCCTGTGTGGTTTGCTCACGTTCCCGGCAGGAATGATGCTGGCAGGCTGAGGGATGGCTTGGGAGAGCGGCTGCTCTCAGCTGGAGTGTGGAGAATGGTGAGGGATCTGAGCATGGACACACCTGTACTTTAGGAGCAACTATTTAGTAGTGCATCAGAATAATTTAATGATTGATTGCGTTGATGCGTCTTTGATAAAAATGCTTTTGGAGAGGATGAATCTTATGCCCAGGTGTTTCCAAAGGGATGCTTAGGGCTAAAAGGAGTTGTCTGGGTCTAAAAAGTGATGTCTGCTGCAACCAAGGATGTGCACGTGTTAAAGGTGACAGGGAAGAGAGTGGGCAGAGCCCCAAACCCTGCTCTTGGTGTTGCAAGCTGAGCCCTTCAGAAGTGAAGCTCAAGGATTAAGAGAGATTTAACTCAAAACCAGTAACTGCTGCTGCAAATTAAATGCTTCAATTGTACACTCGGAAATCAATTTTCATTTCCATTTTTGTATAAAACAATTTTTTTTTTAAAGTCGAGGTAGAAATGAAGCGCTTTAGGCTTTAATAAGGTGAAACCAGTTTAGGCTGTGGAGGAAATATTTTGTGCAGGAACAGAGAGGATCTTTAGGCACCTCACGATTTGAGTCCTCCTTCTTCTGATTTTTCAAAAAAACACATCCAAATGTGGAAAAATCAGGATTACCCACAGAAGAGAATCAAACTTACACGCAGCCCCAAGAAGCAGTTCAGTGTAAAGGCTGGATCTATATGTTCTTGCACAGCATGTACCAGAATATTTCACTGTTGGGACAGAAAGTCTGTATTTAAGTAGCAATAATTTACACAAAGAATTGACAGGTTGGAATGCACCTGGTTCAGGCTGTTGGTTACTAATATCATTCCAAGTTTTTTTCTGGTGAAAGCCAGCTAGGATAGTTTATGGGTATGTACAGCCATACCTAGGGCTGCTCTACTTAAATATACCCTCAAACCAAACTCGTGGGGTGGGATCCCAGGGCTAAACCCTGGGGACACGTAAATTTAGGAGGCTCCCAACACGCTCAGGGTTGTGTTTCACACATGACCAAAGTGGTCCCTTTAAGGACACTCCGAGGGGGATCCAGAAAATCGGAACCACCCCAAATCACTGGTTGCTTTTGAAAACTGAGGCCAAGCTCCTTAGCTGCACTGCTGGCAATATTGTCTAAAAACAATGGGGCTCAATTAGATGAGAATTATTTTAACACTTCTGAAGGCTGCCAAGTCATTTCCTCCTCCTTTATTGATTTTTTCCGTTGCCAGTAAATATATATATATATATATATATGCAGCAGAATGAAAGAAGCAGGGTTAGAGAGGGGGAAAAGTTAAGTGTTAAAAAGGAGACTGTAACCAGATATGGCCCTTGAACCTCTGGGAAGGAGGAGGACATTTTAAGACAGAAGGAAGCAAGGGATTCGTGGAGGCATTTCACGGGGTTAGATGTGGTAGCAGACAGCCCAATATTATTTTCCTTCCAGTGCTTGCCTGATCCTTTACTTAGATTGGCTCCTGTTTCTTCCCCTTATTGTGCAGCCCCTGCATGAGCTGGTCTCCATGTAAAGACATTCCACCTACATTCCTTTGCCACCGGGTGAGAGGAGGGGGGAGTGCAATTATGTGGGCTACTGAGACACAAAAGGCTCGGCTCCACAGCTAAGGCTTATAAACTTGAGGTAACTTTTTCCCTTAAAAATATATAAAAAATAAAGAAGGAAAGAAAACAAACCCAAGAGGGGTTGCTGACAAGGTTATGGTTCATTCCACTCCTCTCCTACCAGCCTACAAGCGAAGGTGTTTGAGCTGTAACTATCCCACCTATAAATATTTCCCTCCCCAACACTCTGCAGATCACCACAGAATTAATATATTTTTTAAATTTTGTAGCAATATCAGTGTTTCTCTCTGGCTTTTTTACACACATTTGCTCTGTAATTTGCATAGAATTTTCATGTAATTTTCACAGAGTGGTTTGGGTTGGAAGGGACCTTAAAGATCATCTTGTTCCAAACCCCCTGCCATGGGCAGGAATATGTCCCACTAGAATGGATATTCCAATGGGTAAGATGGGAACAGATCTAAATGGCCCTTGGATAAAAGGTGATTAATTCTGCAGGGGTACTTGTGTCATACATTTATTTGGATCTAATGGGGACCATTGTGCATCTATCCAAGTAATTTCCAGGCTCCAGGTGTGACCCTGCCTTTCTTCATCTTCACCAACATCCTCGAGGGTCAGGTCACCACACTGGTTATAAATCTGGGAATATTCCACTACGGGCACCACTGGAAGGGAACTTATTCTAGAAAGAAACATGGAGCTGTCTGTAAAGGCACTTTGAGTCACACAAAACCAGAGTTGATGAAATTCTCCAGGCAAGTAATTTGGATCATGGAATAGATTGCTTAGAAGTTCCCAAAAAACTGGACCTTTTCCAGGTGAACATCTTCACTGCTATTGTCAGGGCAGGATTTGTTATCAGCCTTATTCCACTTCTCAGCACTGAACTTCATTAGC
Organism: Calyptomena viridis; assembly: GCA_013390005.1. Classification (NCBI taxonomy): domain Eukaryota; kingdom Metazoa; phylum Chordata; class Aves; order Passeriformes; family Eurylaimidae; genus Calyptomena; species Calyptomena viridis. Next base: position 443,029 of record WEIV01015976.1, on the reverse strand, counting down.
TGGGCTTGCTCCATGTGCAGGGCTTTCTCAGTGTTGCTGTCCTGCTCTCCATATTGATTTCTGTGCCTCTGCACTCCTCCTTCCCATTTTGTCTAATAAGCAAATTTCATTACCTGAGTTCACAATTTTTCCTCTGGGCCATTAGAATTGCTTGACTGTATTCCTGGCAGAGCCTTTAATTAGAGATGGATCAGAACTGATGCCATTAAACTGATCCATTAACCACACTCTTCCTGTGACTCCAAATGCAAGTGGTTCAGATAAAATGTGACCTGGATCCAAATCACCACTGAGTTCACTGTGCAAAGCCCCAAACCTCCTTGGTTTGCCAGAGATGGAGAAGAAAAGTTAAATCAAGCCAGTAACCCCCATGGACCTCTCACAGATTCTGCCTCAGTTGTCCTGACACAGGAAACATCCCTGGTTTCATTCTGCAACCAAAGCATTTCTGATGTATAAATGATTTAATTTCTTACTGCCTTTTTTGGAAGGCTGGGTTCCTTACTTCGACAAAATAAAAATGTTATCATTTTTTTTCTTTTTGCATGAAAATCTTCTGAGAGACAGACTTTCTTCTTTTAGCACAGAGTGAGTGCACCTCCCCTGAGCTGTGTGTTCTTCCCACATCTCCAGCTGTCTCTGAGTAAGGGTCAGTTGCTGTGCATGCTCTGGCACACTTCTTAGAAGAAAAGAGGCAAGCTGAGCCTGGCAGGACCCAGCAGTCCTGCTGTGTCACCTTTCCAACCCAGTGTCCCAGCTTTTCCAAGTCCCCAGTTGCCTGGATGTGTCAACCTACAACTCCCCCTGACTCCAGGGACACTGGTTTCTGAGACAGCAGAGCACAAAACCAGTGAGCCAGGTTTGGTACATGGAATTTGACAACTATACTCACTTCGCTTATAACAGAATACCCTTGAGAGCTCTCTGAAAGGTTGTCCAATTTTTAAACTTCCCTATAAAACCCAATTAGGTTGGAATTCATAAGCTGAGATGGACATTTTGGCTTTCTGTAGGCCCTGGTACGTGCTGCCTTGTCCAGCAGTCTGGGCACTTGCTTAAATAAATTGCAGTCTCTTTTTAGAGCTGGATGAAGCCAGAGGTGGACACAGAGGAGCTGAACACGATGATCTCAAAAGAGATGCTCTGAATTAAGCAGGAGGTTGCTATGCCACGAGACTGCTGCACTCCAACAAAAGTTACAGCAGTGAGCCCTCACACAGAATGGGGTTTTCCAAAAAAAAAAGGCTACAAGGACATAACCTTAGCTGGCTATGGCTGTAAAAACCCTTGAAGTCATCTAGGATTTCATCTCGTACCTCTTGCAGCATTCACATTTACTTCCCTACAAGCCAAACAGCTTCACTTCCACCAAAATCTTGGGTGTGCAGAACTGAACTCTGCCTCGTTCTGGTTCTTATATTTATTTATATTGATGTTGCAGTAAAAGTAATATTTGATTCTTCCTTCCCTGGAATGGCTGCCCCAGGGTTTTCCCGTGGATGGCTCAGCACGTACCTCACATCATCCATCTTGGGGGTTGGAATTAGATGGTGTTTAAGGTCATTTCCAACCCAAAGTGTTTTAGAATTTTATGATCTTTCTGGAAAGTTATTCCCACCTCTTCTCCAGCCAGAGAGGGTTAATTTGGCCTCTCCCTGGACTTTGCAGGGCAGCACCTGCTAGCAGGGTGGGGTGTTCCCTTGCACAGCTTGTCAGAGGCAGATTATTATTATTATTATTTTGTGAAATAACACGTTCCTTTGTCTGTGTCCTATCCTGCAACCTTCAATCGAGCCTCGCTGGTCTCTCAGCCCTCACTGCCAATTTTGCTGCTTTTCCCTGTTTGCAGAAACCTTAACACTGTGTTTGAGTTGGCCTGCAGAAACTGTTTGAGGAGGGCGAAGGACTGAACAAAAATGGGAGGCTCTCATCCCCCCAAAAAGAAGCGTAATTTGCCTTTAAAGGCTCTTAAACAGCAAACACATTCTGTCTGATCCTCCTTAATAAAGTATCCCAGCAGTGCTACAGTGCCTTATTTGAGGTCTGTGCAGTCTCATTAAATTTGATGTGTCACAGAGGGCTTGGACATGTGAAAGGGAGGCTGCAGGAACCAGGATTGAAGTTTGCCAGATTTGCTAAGGAAAAATGATTCATTATGGCTTTTCAAAATGGACACCCTTCAGGCTTCCCGCTCCATTGATTGTGTGTGAGCAGGGATGAGGCAGAGCCACCGCAGCCTGCAGATTTAACCCTTATTAACAGCTGCCCAAATTAAGGATTCGGTTTGATCTCGGAAGATGTGCGCTCCCACTCCTGTGCTCCGAGTAAAGAAAGGAAAGGTTATTAAAGATTTAAGGGCTGGATGTTGCAGCTCAAAACTCGGGGTTTGCTGCTGCTCTGGTTGGAGGGGCAGGAGGAGGGAGGCGGCTCCAGGGTTTCCCTCCTGATGTTCAGGCCGTACAAAGTCCTTCATGACCCACCCCTGGAGCCAGAACAGCCTTTGAGATGCTCAAACCAGTATCCTGCCCCTCCAAGTGCTTTGGGAAAGGTGCTGGGATGGGTGTTTGGGTCATCCCTTTGGTGTAGCTCCACGTTTTGAGACTGGAATGAGCTGCACAAGAACCACTTTGGTGGGGCTGTCTCCTCCTCTCCATGCAGGAAGATTGCACGGGGATCTAGTTTGATGGATTTGTGCCTTGTTGGGGACAGGTAGGCAGTGGATGATGACTGTCCCATGTGCTGCAGTCAGGGGCACAAGACACTGATGATGTTTTCATGTGTCAGAGGTTGAATTCCAGTCAGTCCTTGCACTGGTGCAGACAAGTGGCTCAGTCCTGAAAAACCCCTCAGGTATGTTCCCTATGCTTTGCTGGGAAGAGAGCCAGTGCAGGATTGCTCTCCTGCAGTCACCTCCACTGTGCTGGGTGAGGAGGAGGAAGGGCGCTTGGAAAAGTGGTGTAGGAATGGTTCCAGCACAGAGTGATGCTGTTTTGGAAAATAAGGCAGACAGGTTAAGTTTGACACCCAAAAAGTGATGTCCAGGGCTAGTGAGCACATCTGGAGACACTGTCCCAGGTCAATGGTTCCAGGCAGCAACAGGAGTCAGTGAGATGAGGGATTTCTTACAGGGTTACCCCACACTGCTCTTGCCATGGGAGCAGTGACAGAGCCAGGTTTGGGGGTATGGAAAGGTGTTAATCCAGGGAGGAAGCTGCAGTCGTGAGCTGGTCTCATGTGCTTCATTCCCTTCCTCTCCCTCCTCTCTCTCTGAGAGCCTGCAGCATAAAGTTCACAATACAGTCAGATTTCAATTCAAGGCGCCACAGGGGAGGAAAAAAAAAGGCAGGAAAACTGATCCATGGGATCCATGTCCATTTTTTAGGAAAGCAACAAAAAGACAGGAGCAACCCACCAAGGGGGATTTCTTGGTGCTTCAAAGATCTCTCCTGATTTGTGGCATCTGAGTTAGAGGGCCAAAAAGAAAAACATTTGTGCTTTTAAAAAGGTTGTAAATCACTCTCTGAATGTTCACCATTTACATTTTAAGTGAAATAGGATGTCAAACCATTTTGCTTTATGTTTATTTTCAAATACTGTATGCTTTACTGTCCACCCTCTCCAGTGCCTGTGCCATTTAAATCATATTGTATACAGCTAAAGATGCAGGGGAATATAAATCTCACATGGTGTATGTATACACCAATTATTCTTGGGAAATGCAGCCAGCAAGAGTTCACAGTTACCTGAGCTACATGAATATAGTGGCTATGCAATTTCTGTGAAGCTTTCTGGGGGGAACTTTACCCAGCATAGATTTAAGAGTAAATTCACCAAGTTCAGTGGTGTGACATAGGTATAAAATGCATGTAAATGAGATCTTTTAATTTTAGAGGGCAAATCTCAGCTGCAGACACATACAGATGCTGCGTGATAAATACAGTCTCTCAACTGCATATTCAAACAAAGCATTAAAGCATTTGCACTTCCTGTTGGAGAAGTATTTTATTTCTTTCCCTTTATTTATACAGCGTGGCAGAAAGAGCAGAAATAAATTTCATCAGCTTCTTACTGCCTCATCACCAGCAGAGACACACAGGAACAAGATGAAACATTGTTCAAATAAAATGTAAATTTAACTTGCATGCCTTGTCCAGTAAAACACCGTGAGACTTGGCGAGGAATAACACAGCACAATATGGAGAGCTAGACGGGGCCACGGGGGGGATGGACCTGGTTGTGGTCCAGGACTAAATGAACTGAAGTAGTGGGGATATCGGGATACAGGCTTTGGGCTCGGCTCCATCCCTAATGTCCATGCTGGAAGCAGGCACAGCCATTCCCTGAGCCCTGGTGTTAATGAAGTTTGGTTTCTGTTGGAGTTGTGCCTCGTTTTTGCTTCGCTCGGTCTTTCAGAAGGTGGGAGTTCCCACCAAGGCTGTTTGGGAGGTGCTCTTTGCTGGGACCTCTGGCCTTTCCTGAGGTTGTACCTTTTCAGCTGTTCCTCAAGCCAGAGGGTTTCATAGAAGCACAGGATATGCTGAGTTGGAAGGGACCCACGAGGATCATCCCTGCATGGACACCCCAACAATCCCACCCTGTCCCTGAGAGTGTTGTCCTTGGACTCTGTCAGGCTGTGACCACTGCCCTGGGGAGCCTGTCCCAGTGCTCAGCCACACCTCTGACAGTTATGGGGATGTAAATCCTGCTCTGCCTTTGGTAGGGTTGTGTGCAGGTGACAAAGGATTTAGGGATGGAGCTGTGGTCAGCGTGACCCCTGTGCCTCTGCTCTGCAGGAGCCCCTGCCAAGCCCAGCCCTGCTGATGATGCAGATAGGGCAGGATCTGTGCCCAGTTTGTGCTTTCTGGACAGAGGAACTCGCTGTGTTCTTAGCAAAAACATTTTTCCACCAGCAGCAGAACGAAAGGTTTGGATGGCCTTGCCTTGGAAATAAAGACACTGCTGCCCTGACCTCAGGGAAACCCTGTGGGTTTACATCACCTGAGCACTCGTGCTCAGGAGAACAAGGCACAGAGCCCTCAGTTCCCACTGCACCCCAAAAAGGTGGAAAAGGTGAGGGGCAGTGCCCCTGCCTGCAAAGCTGCACCTGCACTGGAGTCCTCCCAGTACTGTACAAACCCAGTTAAATCAGAGCCATTGGGAATTTGATTTGCAGTTACTGCTCTACCTTAATTTGTATCCGTCTGTCTCACAATGAAGCTGGAAACTCAGCTCAGAGACAGTGCTAGATCTTCCCTGAGCCACCCTCCTGGTTAATTAAAAGATATTCTCCCCTATAGCTTCTAGCCCAAATCCCATTTCCCAGGCTTTCTCATGGGCAAAGAAAAGCTGAAATTCAAGCTATAAGGCTAAATAGATCCACATTGTGCTGTGGAAAAGAAAAAAGCCAGCCCACATCACAATTCAGTTAGCTGCTTAAAACGCTGCCTTGCTTATTGCCATTGTTATAAAACCTAATAAATCATGAGATTACTTTCTCAGGGTCCTAGAAGATATCCTGCAGGGGGGGAGAGATTTACATCAGGATGTTGGCTCAGCTCACATTCAAATCTGTGGCCACAAATAAACGCCCCCACCCCAAGAGCCCCCAACCCAAGCCTTGCACACCAGGGATTTTCACAGGCTGGAGGTTTCTGGGGGGGAGGAAGGATTGTGAAGCCTCCAAAGCATTTTAGGGAGCTTGTAAGGCTCTGCTGCTTTGTATCTTACGTTTTCTGTTGCTGAAGAGGCTTTGCAGTCACCCAGATCCCATGACACCTCTGAAATTTGGATATAGACACTCTGTACATTATTCTGCCTTATCATTTATAAAGCTTTTTAGCATCAGTAAGTCTGACAGCCCCTGGGATTGAAACTGGAGTAGAAAAGATTGTGTTGTTCTGGTTCTGTATTGGACTCAGTGGGGTCTGGTGTACTTCCAAATTCTCTGTGATTGAGGAACTATACTAAACAACTGTACAAGCCTAAAGAAATTGTGGGTGTCATTCCATCAGAATTTGTGCTTATATTAGAGATATTTTGATAAGCAGCTGGTGGAATAAAACTGAAAAGCCTGTATGCACACTAGGATAAATCAGGAAGCCCCAACTATAAAAATCTAATTCTTTACAAAAAGTAATAGTTTTTCTTAGAGTATTCCTAAGAATCCTCTTGATTTAATGTGCAGCATTCTGCAGGCAGTGAGTTTGACCTAATGTCCATCTTTTGCCTAGAGAAAATAAGCTATATTAGGATCAACCTGCTTTTACCCAGCAGTAAAACAGGACTGTCAGAGCAGGTTTCTCCTGGAGACAGCACAGGACACTGGAGTGACAATCAGAGAGCACAGGAGCTCTTCCCAGCTCTGCCATTGACCTGTTGGGTGGCTGGGAAGAGTCTTTTAATCTATTTTTCTTTGCTTTCATCTATTTGGACGGCAGAGGCTCCGAGGATGAAACGGGCTCTGTGTGTGTGCAGAGCTGAGCACCACGGGGTCCTGCCCCACGGTGTGGGAAGGAATCCACAAGGAATCCACACCTCTCCCTTGCTGCCAGTGCAGCCACAGCAGCTGACAGCAGCCCAGCATCCCAGCCTAAATTTAGCCTGAGACCTGACACACTCTTCAAGCCAAACTGGGACAACCCTGGGCAAGCAAATAGGAGCAATTCACAGATAACATATTCCAGGTCTTTCTCATTACAATTCTCCTCATGCGAGATTATCTTTGATTTTTCCATAGCTCCTCCACACTGGCAGCCAGAGGCTTTGTTTAAAACACATCCATCATTATCACTGTAATGTGTTATTATTATTATAACTTATTCATTCATATAGCATTTTTCTCACAACAACCTAGGAATCAAAGTGGTTTACACTTTGCAGTCTGAAAGCAATCTGAAAGGAAGAATTTAAGGGTGAGGGGTAAAAATACCTGAGTAAATCTGTGAAACTGGTTTGAGGTTCACAGTGAAAACTCCAGTTCTAAGTAGAAAGGTAGAAAAATAATGCTGAGGAGCTGTGGCAGCTGAGAAAGAAACTACTTGTGTAACATTATATGAAAGAGAATTTAGAAGAGACTTTGCCTCATCTCTGCCTTGCAGGATGTTCTCCTGGTACCTGTGTGATCCACACTAGCTCGTCTCTGAAACAGGAATCCAGATCTTGCTTCAGCACAGGGACATCTGGGAGTCAAGGTATAGATTTACAGCATAATTAATAAGGATGGAGGCTGATGCCTTAGAAGGATTCCAGTGATGCTCACATTTTAGGTTCTGCAGCTGTATAAAAAAACCCCAAAACAACCCCATAATCCCGAAACTGAAACAGAGAGACACAAATGAACATGCAGAAGTGTCTTGGTTCTGTGTGAGGTCACTGTGAACAGCTGTGAAAGAGAGGAGTGAACGAAACCCTAAATCTGCCCTTCTCCAAGAGTAGAACTGTCTCCCATCTGCATCACTCCAATCAAAGACAGCAAAAGAGCCTAAAAAAGGTTTTATGACATCTTGATTTTGGAGTTATCCAGACTAGAGAACCCTGGAGCCTTCAATAATTCATTGTTTTCTCCTTTTAATTTCCTTTCCTGCTCTGAACGTGCACCGTGCCGTGTATTTCATGCTCAAGGTTCTGCTCAAGGTGATTCTGTTTGTGCAGCTTTCAGATGCAGCATCTTCTCTTTTTAATTTTAATGTAGCATTTTGAGGATGTCTCCTGCAAACCTTTGCTTTCTGTTTTGTGGAGCATCAGGAAGGCAGGAAAAGATATGACTAAGGAAGATTATGATATCATTCTGGTTAAGTGCAAATGCATTTTATAAAATGCTTTGGCTTCTTACCAAGAGGAAGTGACAGATGATCTTTGGCAATTTTATTAATGCATCTTTTCTGTGTTTTTCTGCATATCCCCATTAGTTTCTAGAAGCAGACAAGGACTAGCATAATTTTTCTAAATATTTCCTGTCTTCTCTTGAAGAATCTTGTATAGATTTGGAAAACTATATCCCAGATCTGAATGATTTTTTCCTTCATTTGCATATCTGAAATCCTTCTTTGAGTATCTGCCCAGTGGTTATTTTATATTATAATTTGCATAGTTCAGCTTCCTCCTGACTCTTCAGTGAGATTAAATCATGCCAGCGTGTATTAACAGGTCTGTTACCTGTCCAGGAGTTCACCTACATGTCTTTTGAGAGCTGTCATGCTCCCAACTGGAAAATAAGGAAGAGAGACACAATGGCCAAGAATTTCCAGGACAACTTCCTAAGCAATGTTGCTGACAGCCAGGAACAAGCTTTTCTGTCACCACCACATCTCTGGTGTCATCCCTTAGGGTGAACAGGAGTGGCTGGTCTGTAAAATCTGATTATTTGAATGCTCGTTCCAAAACAAGAGGTTTATCCTTCTTTTCTGTCCTGACTTCCTTCCATCACAAGTTCAGGGTCTTTCCCAGTGGGATGGGAGGCAGTTTATCCTGCCTGAGTCTATAAAACAAGGTGTCCATCTGTCCAGCAATACAGAATGAACCCAAGTGTCCTTGTGTTCCAAAGGCCACGTGGTGTTTTTGCCACAGGAATAGACATGGGGCTAATTACAGTATCAGGGAAATGTTGAGAGACTAGTCAAATACAAAATATTCAATTCATTTAATATTCCTGATGAATAGACAAATTACTCTAATCACATTAGTTATTCTATTCATTTATTAGCTAACAGTGATTAGTAGTGAATAGCTGTAAGAGGATCTTCCAGGTGCAAAAATTAGGCATCTATAGTTTCATGATGTTTATTTTCAGCTGAAGATAATTGTCTCTTTAGCTGCTCTCAGACATACACACACACTGACACACACAGATACACTCTCTTTTGTCCAGGCACTGCGAAAAAGGTAGGAAAAAACCAGAACTGGCACACAGGTGTGGAGAGATAAGGCAAATTCACTACAGAATTTAACAGGATTTATTTAAAAACAGTTGGGAAGAGATTTCTCAAAGATTATGCCAAGTTAATGCAAAGGGATTTGGAGCTGGGTTCCCACGGAGAGCCCTGATAATGCCATTTTAAGCACCAGGCTCTGCCACGTCCCTGCTTGATTTGATTGTGCTGCTGAGTTGCAGCTTGGCTTTATCTGTAGCACAAATGTGACACAGGTCCCTCGTGTGACAGTGGCACTGCCACGCTGCTCCTTTGCTGCTCTCGCCACTCCCCAGATACTCTCTTGTGCTGTTCTCCATGGGATAAATGCAGATGGAGTTAGGGAATGGTTTGGATTGGAAGGGACCTTAAAGCCCATCCAGTTCCACTCCCTGCCATGGGAAGGAACACCTTCCACTTTCCCAGGTTGTTCCAAGCCCCGTCCAACCTGATTTTGAGCACCTTCAGGGATGGGGCAGCCACAGCTTGTCTGGAAACCCTGTGCCAGGGCCTCCCCACCCTCTTAGAGAAGCATTTCTTCCTAATATCCCTTCTAACTAATATCCCATCTCTCTTAAGCTGCTGTGTGGAGAATTGAGGTAACTAATTTACAAACAACACAAAAGTCTGTACAGATGACTCCAAAGCATGAAGAAAAGGAATGAAACTGGCTGGAATTCTGCCTGAAATAATTTGTAGGTGCACACCAAAATGTAAGAAAAAGTCATCAGTGTGGTTACCCAGCTCTTCCTGGGATGGGCAGTTGAGGGACCAGCAGGCACATCCAAGGGGAGAGAGGTAACAGGATGGCTGAGAAAAGGAGGGGGATTGAGTCATAGAATCATAAAATGGTTCAAGTTGGAAGGGACCTTGAAGATTATCTTGTTCCAATCCCCTCCCATGGGCAGGGACACCTTCCACTACACCAAGTTGCTCCCAGCCCCATCCAGCCTGGCCTTGAACACTTCCAGGGATGATGCACCCACAAATTCCCTGAGGAAAGGGTAGTGTGAGAGGCAGGTGAAATGGAATTTGTGCATATTTAAACCTTGGCTCTCACGCTGCACCGTTGCCTTGGGACTCATCTCTCAGCTCAGACCCTGTGGCTTGATGGATTTCGCTGGGGCTCTGCACCAGTTTGTCTGCAGGCATTAAACTGCAAGATCAAGAGTTGGGATTGCAAGCAAGGCATTTCACTTATTTCCCCAAGTAGAAAATCGATGGGCAATAGTATTTGGACAGCAATTTGACAGCAGTATTTACTCCTCGATTGCACCCGGCGCTACCGGGGTGCGTTAATTCAATGTTCTCGTGCACTTTCAGGATGTTATGCTAAGCAAAGGCTGAGCTGTCATTACATTTTTATGAAGTCAATGCAGTTTCTAACAGCTTAGAAAAAAGAATTTACAAGAATTGATCAAATATCTCATTTTTCTAAGAGAATCTGTTCCTCTGGATTTCCCTGAGCTGTCAGCTTGCATTGATATGATCTGATTGATGCTGTTTGCCACATTAAGAAACGTTAGAAGCTAATCTGTTTTAATCCCATTCTCTGTTTTTAATATAATACTCTTGAAGGTAACTGAAGGTTATTACTTATTTTAAATAGCTTAAATATTTGTGTCAAAACATTGTCCTGAAAGCTTCAAATCCAGTCTTTGCCACACGGCTGGGAGAAAAAAAAAAAAAGAAAACCCCCAAACCACCAATGTTGAGACCATTTGGAATGATCTAATCCATGCTTCAAATCCCTTTGTTCTCCTGTTCCCTTGCAGTGTTGGAGAGTTTGAGCTGAATGCTATTTATTAGATGGTTAGAGGGGGTGCTGGCTGCTAAAGAGTTTCTTCTCCAGGCTGTTTGGGGAGGCTGCATTTTTCAAACTCACAATTTGCTCCCAGTTTGGCTGAAAACTGCCATATCACAAGGCATTTTCTCTGGAAAGCAGAACCCGTCACTGCTCTGCAGGGAATGCTCCGTTATATTAAACTGGTACCTTTATTGCTGGGGGACAAAGCTGTGGTTTTCCAGGACTTTAAAACCAGTATTTGGGAGATTGGATAAAAAAAAAAGTCCTCGGGTAATGAGAGTTGTACATTATCTTAGAGGAATCATTTATCTCTGTGCCAGTTGTTTAGCTGGGTTTGCCAAGCTTGAAAATTTAGATTTATTGGTGCCAAGAACAGGAATGGAAGCGTTTAATGGGTTTGTGCTTTATGGAGGTGATGAGGAAAAGCAAAAGAAAGTCAGGAGGTGGCTGGGATTGTGCTTCCACGACTTTTTTTTTGTTTTCTCTTCTTTTTTTTTTTTTTTAAGCAATCATTTCAGATTGCTGAAAGCAAATATGATTTTTAGGAAAATGCAAAGTAAGATACTGGACACAGTGTAGGCAAAACAGGTCAGAACTCTGGCATTTCATCAGGGGAAATGATGTCAGGGCTCGAAACTCCTGACAAAACACAAGGTTAGAACCTCGAAGCAGCATCTTTCACTGTCTGACCTGTGCTGTAGCACTTTGCTGTGGCCAGCCAAGCATCTCCTCCTCCCTGGCTGTGCCAGACGAGGCACCCCTCCCTTCCCAAAGGTGCTGGGCCCGGGATGGGCCCCCACAGCACCCACACGTTTGCTTGTGCTTGTGTTTCACTAGTGCTGCTGTTGTTTACACCACACGCTACAACAGGGCTTGCACTGGCTTCGCAGGAGCAGATGTGAAGCACAATCTTGGACGCCTTCCCAGCCCTCGCTCCGAGCGTCCAAGTGCTCAGTATTTCCTGCACGAAGCAAGTCTAGTCTGACACAATGCCAGCTGCACTAAATGTGCTCTCGGAGTGAATGCTCAGTGTCTGGGTGGCTGGGAGCTCACACACAAAACCAGCGTTTTCCAGAGCTCCCTTTCTACCTCGTTCTACCTCCCCGAACCTTCAGCATCGTGGTGTTACCTCTGCCACTGCTCCACGGAGCATCTCCGGGCAGGATGGTGGTGCAGGAAGCAGTGGTGGGGGACTGGGAGTGCTGTGCCCAACGTGTCCCTGTGCACCTGCTGCTGCACGAGCTGCCACAGCTGCCACTGGACCCGCTCTGGGCCAGCACAGCCCCTCTGTGTGCACCTGACAATGGCCTTCTGGGCCAAGCTGTCCCCGTGGAGGCACAGGCTGTGGCCCAAAGAAAGGGCTTTTCACCTGCTTTTGATTAAGTGCTCAGATAACAACTGCACGTGCAGTTATGGTTTATGTAGATCGAGCAGAGTGGTGAACATCGAGTTCCTTCCTGCCAAGTTTTTCCCCTCGCTATATAGTACATGGTCCACTTAAGAGCTACAATCTGGTTGCTTCATTTGCTTTCAAATTCGGTTCCCATTTGTTCCTCCAAGACATTTGGGTAAGTGGCAGCATCTGTCTTATGTTTGTGTTATTCACACTGAATTTCCAAATGGACATTTCAAATGGGTGCAAGATGCTACTCTGGCTTGAAAATCAGACTTCTCCAGGCTGTGCTTGACTTATTAGATGTTAAATAGGCTGGGTTCTGGTGCAGGGCTGGATGGAAGACCTCCAGAGCAGCACTGGAGCCTGTGTAAAGGAGTGTTTTTCCTGCTAAATCTCCATCAGCACCGCAGGGTCACACTGATGACGGTGCTGCTGGAAGGGCCACGGCCAAACCCTGTGTCTTCTCGCTCTCCGAAAGGTCACCTGTCTGTCTCTGCAAAATAATGGAGGGTGTTCAACCCCGATGGCTTGGCCAGGTCCCAACCCCCAGACGAGTCGCATTCCGCTGGCCCAGGGGCCCTCTAGTGGCATTCCCGGCTGGATCTGCTCAGCCTTCCTCCTCCTCGGGCGGGCGATGCAGGGTGATGTCCCTGGCTGTGGGTGGAACGATGACCTGTCACCAGCTGTGCCCATCACTGTCTGCATCCTCCCCTGGGACCCTTCCGCGCACCCAAAGCCCATGTGGGGTGTGACTAATGCTGGAACCGCCCTGTCAGGCTCCTCAGAAGTGTGTTACTGGTTTTGGGGGGCACAGCAACACCCTCCCTGCCTGCCCTACACCTCCTTCCACCCCCTGTGCCAGTCCCCCTTTCCAAAGGTTTTGCTCTCTGTGTAACTGATGGAGCTCAACCTCCCATGTCTTTGCTTGGTGCTTCATCCTGAAACAGCTTTTCTGATCTCAGGGTTATGTTTTCCTGGGAGTAGGTAAACCTGGACTTCATCTGTACCATTTTTAGCAGGGATTTTGCTCTGGGGTGCAGGAGTGAGCCCCAGTGGGGATGGGGCAGGTCAGGAGCTGTGAGTTTTCCTTGTCTGTAAGCAAAAGAAACACCTGGACATCCCTGGGAAGGCTCTGTTCTTCACTTAATCATTTCTACAGTTTTTCCTTTTTTTCCCTTATTTTCATTCTCCAGTGTTTTTCCATCATTTTTCCAGTTTCTAGGTCTCCTTTTCAGGCGTCTGTTTGTAAATAAATTTGCCTCCATCCATCCCCTTCTCCCCTAATCAATTTTTGAAGGTGTCAGGGAAATGGTTCAGATGTTCCCAGCAGCAAATAGAAGCCTTGAGTTGTTCCCTGATGGTTCTACTTCTTATCCCTTTCATTTACAGTGGGGGGGAAATACAGATAATTGCAGATCCTGTACGGCTCAAACTGTTTGTGGTGATAGTTACAATTATCCAAAATAATTGGCAGAAAGATCTGTGGACTTAATGTGCCGGACTAAATTAATACTCTTAGTGCTAGAATTTTAACAGCCTGTGTTTGTGACATTGCCTGTGCTGGATCTTCTAAAATGGGCTAAATTGGCCATGCTGGTCATAAGGAGGCACAGAAAGGTTTCTGGTGTCATTTTAGATTGAAGTTTATCTGAACAACTATTAGGAAAGACAGGGAGGAATATCATTTGCACCCACAGGAATCTACTTTCTCCTCGACAGAGCTTTGCAGTTCTCATCTCTCAAAGACTCTACATGGAGACAAAATTTTCATCTGTAAAACTAAGCACGGGTTGTCCAGCCTGTGCTCCCAGGAAGTCAATCTGCATCAGTGTTTCTCCTCCAGTTTGCAAGTAAAACCCTCCTCTGTGTTCCTCTGTCTCCATGGAAGGCCACTGCTTCACATATGGAATGGCAGAAACTCATTTCTGGTAGTTGAAGGGAGAGGAAAACATCTGTAATTCCTGGGTAGGCATTCCCCTCCCCTGGAGGAGCAGAACTACCTGGCTGATGAACCATGGCACGGTCCCCAAGAACAAGTGCAAAACGCCCCTCAAATCCAACCTTTGGGAATTGTAAGATACTGAATTTGGGATCAGTCAGCCATACTAGTGAAAATCTGATGCTTTTAAGGGTAGTCTTGGGCAGCCTTTGGATGGAGCCAGTCAAAACCTGTAGGAAAGGGAGATGGGAAGGGGACGGGGGCTGTGCAGACAGAGCAGCTCAGAAAACAGAACCACGGCTCCAGCTCTTGCCAAGAGACCTCACTCCCCCAGCAGCCAGACTGTGGGGAGAAAGACATTGGGAGTGAAGGGCTGACAGAGACTGACAGAAGCTTAGCACCCTGCTGGATCCAGCATTTCGGGATGGGCGATGAAAGACAAAATTCCCTGCGCCGCGATGGCAGCGAAGCCACTGGTGCAGCCCTTTGTCTGGAGGATGCCAGGGAAGACTGTGCCAAGGTGCTTTTCCCTGACCATCTGCCTTATGAGCCCACATGCCAGGGTTGGTGCAATCCAAAGCCTGATGGCACACAGGCCTGCTGGTTTAGGAGGATCCATTTCGCAATTAAAACAAATATTTAGGATTTCTTCTAAATGAAGTGGCCAAGTCCTCGGAAGGGAAGTCTGGCGGGTCTGAACAGGATAAAGAGGCTTCCCTTGCTCTCATGACAGAGGAAAAAAGCACTAGGATTCAAGGAGTATAGAAGTCTTCTATGTAATTGAAAAGTCACCTTGGACTTAAATAAAAAGAACTATAGAAATTCTAAAAATCCAGAGGGTGAGAACACTGACTGTGCTCCTGGGTGGAAAGAGCACCCTCTCCCTTCTGCTAAGCTCAGATCTCCTAGTGATAGGCAAGGCAGAAAAAAGTAGAGGTCATCCAGTTACTGGGAATGCTGACTTGGACTTCATGTCTCCTTTACCACATGCCACAGGACACCTGAGGAAAAACTCCTGGCTCAGACTGGGTCATTTTCCTGCTTCCACCTGAGCTTTTGAAGGCAGGATTTCTTGCCACAAGGCTTGATGTTCCCTGAGCTTCCTTGTAGTGCTACCACCATGTCAAACAAATGCATATGCTTCCTGCAGTTCCTTGGCAGTGCCCTGAATATCTCCTACATGGTAATGAGGAGGTCTGGCATGTCACTGTGCAATCCAATGGTCTCACACCCCAACAGAGCTCAGCTGCAGGTCATATGTTCCCCTCTGAACCATATTTTCTGATGAAAACCTTTTTGGCTGCAGCCTCATAACCAGCTTGAGTTAAGTCAACAGGATAGAGGGAAACTACTTGGCCAAGATGAAATGGCAGGTTGGGAGCAGAGCTGGGACTGGAACAGAGTCTCTTGCCTCAAGGATGGTTCTTTATAGCTGTAGTTGATGGGCACAGTAGGAATGTAAACCCATCCTGTTAATGCCATCCACACCTTCATCTGCTCATACCTGTCTGATGGGCAGAGAGAAGGAAGAAAACTCACTCCCCTGTGCAGTGTTGCACATCCCAGGGATAATTCTTAGGCTCATGGAAGAACCTCCACAGTGCTGGACTTTATTCATCCTGTACCTGGGATGTGTCAGCAACTGTAAAATGGATTTTTTGGTTCACCTTGATCCGGGAAGGGAGAATGGGCTTTAGGCAATGAATGTTCTTGAGACCTTGTAACTTAACATGGTGTGGGTTTGGCTGCATTACCTGGCGTTATGTGCTACCTACTCTCCCCCTTTTTAAGCTGTGCTTAAAAATGAGTGTGGGACCTTTTTTTTTCCCTCCTGGCAGGGTTCTGGCTATCATTCTCTGTGGATGGTTTCTAGACACACATTCCTTTGTTTAGGAAGACCCTGTACTATGTTGACACAGCAGCATGTGGCACTGGAAAAGGAAATAGAAAAGGCTTTTGAACACAAACTGGACTGGTGTTACAGGAATGCAGGGGTTTGCAGACAGCCCTGCTGCCTTTCAGGGAGAAAGGTGATTAAATATTAGGGAAGAGTTTGAACTGCAGTTGAAAATTCAGATCTGCATCTCTGCTTTCTGCAGAATGTGGGTGGGAAACCTTGGTGATTTATTCCATTTGTAGGGCATTTACCAAGGCAGGTTCAATATTAACACAGTGAAGTTCCTCAGGTAGAGTCCAGAGGGGCATTGTGTGGATATTGTGGGGACCAGAACAAGGAAAAAAAAAACCTGTGGAAGCTCTTCAGGTTCTTTGCCTTGTTCTTGCATCGTGTCACTTCGTGGTGCAGCAACTCCCACTCCCTAAGCCTCAGTTTCTCCTCGGGGAATATTAATGTTTATTGGTAAAGTGCTTTCAGGGCTTGTCCATGAATTTTTAAAACACAACAGAATTGCCAAAATAAAAAAAAAAAGGAAAAAAAAAAATCTGTTGTTTGGTTCCAAGTCAATAATTTCCCACCCCCTAAGGAGCATGTCCTCAATCAAAACACATCTGTTGCAGCCAACGAGGCTCCATCAGTTTATAACACCTGTGTCAGAAGTTTATTGAAGCTGTTCCACAGATCTCTGTTTCCCAAGTTGTTTCCTAATGGATATTCCATGAAATATGCCTCTTGAATGGCCTGCACTTTCAGGGCTCTTCCCTGGGATTCCCAAGCATAGATTTAATTCCTTATCTTGCTGAAAATTCCCCACAGGTCTGTGCACAAACCCAGGATTTATACTTTTACCTGGGACTTGCATATTTACAGCTTAACTGTTGCTGCAGCTCAGCTGAGGCACCTGAAATAACCATTCAGGGACTCAGACTGCTGTGATAACAGTGAGGTCTGATGGTGTTTCTGAGTCCCCAGTGAAAGCAGGCACATTTTACACCATCTGAAAAGTCCTTTTAGAAGAATATCATAGTGTAAAACAGCCTTTCAGGGTATGAGAATTGGATTTAATCTCTGTGTGCCTCGGCTCTGCTGCTGTAAATGAGGATAATTGATATTTTTCGTGTGGTTGTGCTGGTTTAGTTTGTAAGGACTTTCAAGACAGGCACTTAGCATCAATCCTGGTGTTGTGGGGTGCCTGGCAGGACTGTACCCCAGCTCAGTGGGGTGCACCCAGGTGGGATGGCAGAACAGGGCAGGGGTGCAGAATCCACCTCCCAGTCTCACCCTCTGCTCTTTGCCTCTCAATCCTGGTTTGTTTATCTCTCGGGGGCCTTTCTGCTTTCAATTCCATTGTTCTTCACCTGGGAATTTCAGGCTATTATTTAATTTCCTTCCAGATCTCAGCCCTCCCCCCCTTGGCTCCCAGGTCTCCTGCTCCATCCCAGCCCCATCCCCTCTGAGAAGGCGTTTTACTTTCCTGCCCCTCTGTGCGAGTCAGTTTTCCTTGGCTCTCGCAGCATCTCCTCTTGTCAAGGCATTATCCGGTGGGGAGCCTGATTATTTAGATTCCTTCAGTTTCCCCTTTTAATATATCTCCTCTGTGTCCTGCAGCCTGACCCCTGCCAAAGGACCTGCCACGAGGGTTGTTTCTCCCAGTCTGGAGCCCTCCCCCAGCTTCCCTTTCATCTGTGTTTTCTAAGAGGTCTGTGCTTCAGGCAGCAAAGTCAGCGAAGGGTTTGGGGCCTCTGGGTCCACGGATCCCTCCCCCATCACCTGAGAAAAGGCAAAAACCACTTCCAGGGCCAGTCCTGGAGGGGGGTGGGGAATAGCTGAACCCAGAGAGGGAAAGGAAACCATTTAATCCCTTTTTTTTTTCAGTTTGTGGCGTGATTCCTACAGGACTGTAAGCACTCTGGAACAGATCCTGTGCCGTGCTCTACTGCTTGATTTTGGGGCAGCAGACCTGAGAAAAGTGAGGAAGGGGTCCCTACAAACTAGAAAAGAGATGCTATTGATGCAAGGCTGGCCTAGCCAGGTGTGAGCTGCTGTGTTGAGGGGCTTAGAAAAGCCTGGGCTGGTCCTTGTGGGTCCAGTATGCCCAGTGAAACCAGTCCAAAACCCTCCATGGGGACTTCAGGGGGCCTCTCAATAGGTTCAGCATGAGGAGGAGATGCTGAGTGGTGTGATCTGATTCCTTACTCTACAGAAATAGGATTTAGCACTTGTCAGCTGCTGATCTCCAGGGGTGTTTAGCACAGCAAGGTATAAGCAGCACCAGTGCAGTTCCAAGGTGGAAATGGAGGCAGAATATCCAGGATTGCTGCTGGGTATGTGAATCTGGTGCCTGCAAGTCTCTGCAAGCACAGCACCGTAGAGAAATTTGTGTTTTGAAGACTTCAGGGAGGCTTTTTAGATGGAGGGAGCACATCTGCACACCTTTCCTGTTTCAGGTGGTACAGCTGTTGTCTCACTGAATTCCTTGTGCTGTCCCCACTTTCCCAAGCTGCCCAGAGCTCCCACAGGGAGGACTGACACCAGCTGCACTTGTGGAGAAACCCAGAGCAAATTCCCTTGTGGTCTCTGGGATGGGGAGCACATGCACAGCCCAGGAGCTGAAGGAAATCACCTCCTGCATGAAGAACATAAATATGTTTTCCTACCTCTCTGCCAGCATTTTGTGTGTGGAATTGCTGGAGAAGGAGGAGACCCTTGGAGGTCTCCAAGCTCTAGACCCAGAATCAATAAAATATTGCTGGATTATGTTTAGCAAAGATGGTGCTGAGCAGAAAAACTGGGAGGGAATGGTGGAAAGAGATATCTTTGGAAGCTATTGAGGGTTTCTGTGCAGAGAGCAGAGCACTGTCTGAGTGTTTAGGTGGGTGGTTCCAAATTCTTGGCTCAGGTGAGGTGTAAGCCACACACAAGTGCTGGTGCTTATACTGAAACCAACCCTACCAGAGTAGACAGACAGAGCATGTTGCCCTCCTAGCATTGCTTATTATTCTTGAGATGGGCACATATTCCCAAATATGCCTCCAGACTGGTGTAAAACAGTGGCTCAGTGGCCATGGTGATGTTAGATCCTTCCTTAGCTCTTATCTCTGGCACCTTTGTAGCATCACGTGAGAAATGAACGATTGGATCTTAGGGAGTCGTGTGTGTGGTCCACCAAGAGCTGCAGCTTGGTGCTGGTGCTAAGAACTGCTGTTAACAGCTCTGACTTGGTTTAGTTTTTCTTCATCCAGCCTTCCAACAACAGGCAGCCAACCCTGGTCTTGCAGAGAGCTGCCTCCTTCGGAATGAGCCAGCGCTGATCTGGTAATTGCTGCAACTTGTCACTCCCCGTCCCATCTATCACACAGCTCAACATGACACCTCAGCCAGGGAAATTCAGAAAGAAGCAGTTTTCTGTCGGCTCCAATTTACCAATAAAGGCTTTGAAAACAGGGCTTGAAATGACTCGAAAATTCTCGATGAAAACCGCTTTTAGAAAATGCAACGGGACATTTCTCTTGGAGGAGTTCAGGGCCAAAAACACAGTGGAAAGTATTTCCCCACTTTTTCTACCACCATCCACCCTCCTGGGCCAACAGTACCACCAGATTTTTGCTCTATTGGTGGCTGAGGGAGGGTCCTGAAACATTGTCCAACACTCATCTGGGTTTGAGCATATGAGCAGGCCCTTGATGAGCTGCAAAGGAAAAGTTATTAATATTATCAGCATTTCCTCATTGATATTTTCATGGGGAGGGCCTAGAATCAGTTTAAAAAAGAGTTCATCCAGAGTTAGGACTGTTGAAGCCAAAATGTTACAGGTTACAGACCCTTCCAAGTCCTTCATGCTCCCTGAATTGATGAAGTTTTATTCCTACTCAGGCAACGTGAAGATTTGGGCTGACTGTGTTGCAGTTATGAGTTCCATGCCCCTGTTAAAATTCATTTATATCATCCCCAATATGTTACATTTTTAAACATTTGGTTCCAGGAGTACAGGAGCACTATCATATGGTTTCAAGCAAACCTCATGTTTCTCCAGGCCAAAAACTGTAGGCTACTGATGTTACAGGAAACAGAGATTTGACATCTGGATCAGAACTGCAATGCAGTTACCTTGAGGTTTAAAATCTCCCCTCAACCTTGACAGGTACCTGGGTGCTCCCAGCTACTACATTGTCTTATCTTTGGCCTGTCTTTGTGTTCCAGAGTATAATGGCATAAAAATCTTAACAATTCATGTGTGAGGAGAAGGAGAAAATCAATTTCTCTCTGTTGTTCTGCAAAGCAGCTGACTTTAGATTTGCATTGTGGAATTTGTGCAGTTGTCTCCATCCTTATTTATCTTATATTTATTTGGTTTATAGTGAAGTGGGGGAGTGTCCTCAAGCAGGATGATTCAGCAAAGGGAAGAGCAGGAGGGAATGAGAAGGACAGGCTGGTGTTAAAGGAACATGGAATACCTGGTTTGGGTGGATTTCTGTCGTGTTGAGACTCTGGCCTGGTGAAGAGCCCAGCAGTGATTCTTTCCGAGCACATATTAACTCAGAGTTCAAAATTCTTTATTTTCCCTGGCAGAGTGAGCAAGGAGACCTTGCATGGCAATCATACATAATACATGAAACAAGCAGAGAGACAGAAAGCAAACAAAAATGAGATCAAATGCACAGGATACACAGCAGCACAGGGCTCACAGTGGTGACAGCAGCTCCTCTCCTGCACTCTCCAGTGCAGGATCCCCAAGTGTGGTGCAGAAAACAAAACCAACTCAATTACCCTCCCAGGGCCTGTCAGAAGGATGGAGAAAGGGAAGTGGGTGCTTAAGCCAGGCGTGGGAAGACTCTTCAGTGATGCTGACAGGGCTGTGGAGACTGTGGGAGAGCTGGGGGTGTTCACCTGGAGAAGAGAAGGCTCTGAGACCTTGGAGCCCCTTGCAGAGCCTAAAGGGGCTCCAGGAGAGCTGGAGAGGGGCTTTGGACAAGGGATGGAGGGATGGGACAAGGGGGAATGGCTTCCCATGGCCAGGGTTAGGTGAGATATTGGGAAGAAATTCTTCCCTGTGAGGGTGGTGAGACTGTGGCACAGATTGCTTAGAGCATTTTCAGCTGCCTCATCTCTGGATGTGTTCAAGGCCAGGATGGACAGGGCTTGGAGCAACCTGGGATAGAGAAATGTTCCAACCGTGGCAGGGAGTTGGAATGAGAGGAGTTTTAATGTCCTTTCCAACCCAAACCATTCTGGATTTACATGCCTAATTCAGACTCCTGCAGTAGCTGTGGGGTTTGGATGAGGATATCTTTTCCCTGTTTCTGTGCTTGGGTTGGTGCCTCCCCTTGTCTTGGGCCAGTTAATCGAGAAGCAATGAGTGACAGAGCCCTGATCAGCTCCATGTGACCAGCAGTGACACAAGCTCTGATGGTACCTCTGAGCATCCCCAGAGACAAAGGAGGGTATTCCCTAAGCAGGTAAAAGAATATGGCAAAGTTTCTGCTGTTAAAAGACATTAGAGCTCTGTTAACCTTAATTAACTAAGTCCCTAACAAACACTCTTGTCACCCTTGCATTGCACATAAGCTGTGAGGGACATGTGTGCTGGAAAACAAACTTGAGACGAAATACAATCTTGAATAATCTTTAACGAAATGAGGGAAGTCGAAGTATTTCTTGAGCCTTCTTTGTTTAATCGTGACACCATGATTTATTCCCCAGCAGCATGTAACACATCCACCATCCCCCTCCACACACACATGCACACGGCCACACTGCACCAGGGCAACTGCTCTGGATTTTATTGGAAAAATATAAAACGGCTTTGCATTCTTACCTTTATTTCAAGACCTCCTACAAGAAACAGGAAGGGTAAACATGAAAGATCTGTTTCCTTTAAATTGTGAGTGTGGGGGAGTTTTCCTGTAGTGAAAGGACTGTTTTGAAAAGCCCTAAATGCTTTTGAATTGAATACATAGAAGTAATGTACACACGGTTTGAATTTA
Source organism: Calyptomena viridis (assembly GCA_013390005.1). NCBI lineage: Eukaryota > Metazoa > Chordata > Aves > Passeriformes > Eurylaimidae > Calyptomena > Calyptomena viridis. Next base: position 421,100 of record WEIV01015976.1, on the reverse strand, counting down.
CAGTTCTGGGTCTCCTATCCCCCTCCATATGAATCCTATAAGTCAGACGTGTTGCTACAGTGATTCCCACCGGGAAAGTCTGGACCTAGAGTAGGAACAGCTGTAGATCTACAATCCACCAAAGTCGGCTTCTGAAACAGATATGAATTATTGGTTCAGTCAGATAAATATGGCTTTGCCTTTCCCCCACAGGCAACCACATATGGCACTTGGAAAGAATTAAAACCTTTACCCTTGGCCAGGTCTGGTTAAATAATGGCTCTTTCTTATACTTTCCCCCTCTCTCCATTTCCTCTCATTCATTCTTCTTTTAATTTTCCTTTCATGATCTTTTTGGCACCAGGATCCGAAGTGTCACCTCCTCAAAGTGACCCTGAATTTTACAGTGTCACCTACGGGGCTGCGGGAGCGCGGACAGGCAGACGGATGGGAAAACATGGAGTTGTTATTCAGCGGGGCTGGAGCTCTGAAAGGAGAAACAAAACCACCTTTCTGCTTCTCAGCATGGCTGTATTGAGTCCAGCAAAGCCTCTGAGGCTGCAGCAGTGCTGACAGCTGAACACAGGCTTGTCCCAGACCCCAAATTCACCCACCACCCCCCCCAGTGTACGTGCAGGAGGATGCTCTGACCCCTCCTTGGGGAGCAGAGCTTGTGTCCTGTCCTGTGCCAGCACTGGTTTGATGTGTTATGGTTTGTGTTAAACTGCTCTAAAGGTGAGGAATGATGGTCTGAGGCTGGAGCACCACTGGGAGATGTGGGATTTGGGGGTTCAGCTGCTGGCTCTGCCATGAGCAGCATCACTCTGAGCCAAAACTGCACTGACCTCGCTCTCCTGGCCCCTTCTCTCTCTTCCCAAGTCCCTCTGCTGCATCTGCCCCTCCAAATCCAAGGCATACAGGTGCAGAATGGTATCCCTTGGAGAGGAATTCAACCTCACAGCTAATAAATGCTCTTACCTGTATCTCTTGGGGTCCCTGATCTCTCTTCTCTTTGCTCCTCTTTTCTACCCTCAGACATTCAGCCTCACGAGCTGCCCTCCAGCCAAGCCCTCCACCAGACTTAACTCCATTCTCTTCCTCTAGCTACTTCACGGGCTTTAAAAATCTGGAATTAAGAAACCTGTAACTTGCTGCTTTATCTCATTATCTCCTGTTTTGCATTTTAATGTGCCTGCTCTAAAAAAGACCTCATTGATATTCTGGTTCGGCATGTGTTTGTTTGTGTCTCTTGGGAAAATTGGCTACAGATATTACTAAGTCAAAAACACACACAGTAGAGTTTGCTGCATATTTTCCTTTCCTTTTCCCCTTCTTTAAAAGAAGATGTTATTTTCTTCACTTTCTTGAATGGCAAGTGAATGGAAATGGTAGAATTTTAAGACAGCTGGGGATGTAGGGTATAATCTACTGATCTTGGAGATATCAATCTCCAGCTCTGTGGCTGGAGCTCCTGGGTTCTTCCTCCCTTTCTGCAAAAGCACCCCAGCCATGCAGTGCCTCTTCCTGAAGTCCTCAAAGTCATGGTGCCAACAGGGACAACCCAAAATGCCAACCCTTGGGAGGCCCAAGGACAGTGTTGAATCAAAGATGCCACCAAAGGCTGGTGCTTCCTGCGGTGCAACCAGTCTGGGAGGGTGGATCTGGGCAGGAATGTGCTCTCCACAACCCGTGGGCTCTTGGGAATGTGCAGAGCAGCCTTGAAGGGCAGGGATGGTCTGTGGGTGGCCCAGGAGGTGTCCAGGTGAACAGAGGCAGGTGCTTTACAGCATCACCCTGACTCCAGCACTGCTCCGAGGTGGCTGTGCCGAGCTCAGTGCAATTCCTGTTGGAAAGTTATAGAGAACTTAATCTGGATGGCTTTCTTTCTGCTTTTCCTCTCCCTTTTGAGGTGCAAAATTAGCTTTCCTGCCCTCTGTGCAAGTATTAAAGATCCCTCTGGTGCTCCACTTGAATAGTTATTTCACTGCAATGGTCCTGACGTGTTTCCACTGCGTAACTGTTGCTGCTTCCCGCTATAATCCTATGGCTAGGAGGGTTTAGGATGGGAGAAACAGCCCTCTGGAGGTAGTGATGCCTCTCCACTGACTAGAGAGGGAGTTTAAATAGCTACTTCAGACTAGACATTTAATTTTTTAGGGGAATAAAATTTAGATGAGGTGAACCCCGGGTTGGCTGCTCAGGAAATCAGTGTCAAGTGAATCTTTGAAGAGGTTTTTAAAAATTCAGTTGTTTTCAATGTATCCTCGAGAATCATAAATGTTAAAATATCTACTGTCATGGGACTCAGCATAGAAGGAATCCTTGACTGGATGTCCCTGGTTTGTGGCACTGCATTTTGTACAGGTGGCATCTTTGGGCAAGGGATATAATCTATAATTATATCTGTGTTAATGAATGAGGAGGTTCTGAGCACATGTGAACTGGGCTCAGAAATAGGGCAGCTTTAGGGTTTACCCTGAGCAGGGGATGATCTGGAAACCCCTGCCATCACAGAGAGGTCTGAGGCTGGATAACCCACCCAGAGGCATTTTCCCACCCAAAAGGTGATGTCATGAGTTGTTATCTGTACTGAGTCATCTTCCTTTCCTGTTGCACTGCAATGCTGTGGTGTCAGCAATGATGCAAGACCCCACCTCCATCCTACTGACCCAGCAAGGCTCCAGGTGTCCCTTGCAGTCACTTCTGCTGCTCTTTTTGCAGCTTTGAGCGATGCCACAAACCCCTTTGGCAGCCTCCCCTTCAGCCCCGAGTTTGCTGTATGTCAGCAGCAAATAAAGGTATTTCTGCAGAGCTTCTCTCTCCATTTCTGGAGTGCTTTGCCCTGTGTGAACTGGAGCAGTGAGCAGCTCGGGATGGCTCATGGCAAAGGTTGCACTGAAGCATTCTCCATCCTCCTTTCTCTTCAGGGGCCCCCAGCAGAGGGAACTAAGCAGGGACTCTGGGGCTGGATGATGTGTACACACTCTGTAGCACAGTGTGTTCAGATCCCTGCGTGGTGGATAAAAGTGCCTTTGCCTGCACTTACAGCACCACAGCCACCATTTTGAACTCTCCTGGGAGAGGACAGGATGGAACAGAAACATGTCCCAGTGGTCAGGGTCCCTGCATTTATCCCAGACCTCTGTGCCAGCAGGGATCCTCTCTGACCTTGTGCTGTGTCACTTCTGAAACAACTTCAGGTCCTTTTTGGTGTCCTGCTTTCGGGGCTCCCCAAGGCGAGGCACAAACGAAGATATACACCCATCAGTTCCTCACAATTAGGCTTCTTTATGGCATTTCAGCTAAATATTGCAATACAGGCTCCCTCTCCCTGTGGCAATAACATTCCCTGTATGGCCAACACAATGTGTGTGCACAGGGGGAGGTGGGACACGGACCTGCTGGGCTCCAGTGAGCACCTGTAAGTCTTGGCAGCACCTTTGGCCCACAGCCCACCCCTGGGGGCACGTTTTGGGCCAGTCTGTGACAGCAGCCACCCACAGCCCCTGCAGCCCATCTCAGCACACCCTGCCCAGCAACACGGATCCATGTGAGGCACCATTGTGATCTAACATTTCACTGCCACTTTTCCTACCTCCAAGGCGTGCATTTATTTAAGTGTCGTAGGTGCCTTTTTTTTCCCTTTTAACGATCTTTTTGTTTTCTTTAAGTTTTTTGATATTTCCAGTGGGACTCCTGGAGCCAGTGCCTTTCTTTTTCACCTTGCATTGCTGACCACCCCGACACAGTAGCCCCTGTCAAAGCTGCCACGGGCAGGAACAGCTTTAGGGGGAAAGAAATGGGAAGTGCAAGGGAAGAAATGGCACTGTTGCCAGATGCTCCAGCGAGCAAACAGTTTGGGCCCCTGTGATTTCTCCCTGCTGTCAGGCAGAGGCTGCTGCTGTACAGAGGGCTCCCAACAGCACCACAGCCACGCACTTAACTGACTTTAAAAGGGACCGAGGTGAAGTAACCCTTCTTTATTTTTTTTTTTTAAATACCCTGTGGTGCCGAACTGAAATTGCAGCCAGCTTCTATTTTCAGAGGGCTCGGTAAGAGAATGTTTTTTATCTGGAGATACAATGACTGTGGCCCTGTAGCCTGCAGTTCCCATGCTGGTGCTGCCAGGGCCCATGAATGCGGGCTTTATGAGCTGCTCTCGCAGGTGTTCGGGGGGCATGTAATCACTAATGAATAGTAGGGAGACAGAAACTCGAGGCAGGCTCTGGCACAGGCAGCTAGGCCAGCATTTTTCATTCTGTGAGAAAAGCAGGGCAAAAAAAAATAAAAAAAAAAAGTCCAGTGCCTTCCCTCTGCTCCCTTCCCTTGGCTGCAGAGAGCTCTGCCCGGCTGCAGAGTCGCCCTCTCCGTTTGTACCAACCCAGATGTAAATTTGGTCAGAGAACTCAGCGTTTTGAGGTTTCTTTTGCCTCCCTCAGGGAGAAATCCCGAGCTGCTGGGGCAGGCAGTGCTCCCATCCACGTGGAGTTTGTGGGAGCTCGAGGATTTGGCTGAGGATTTTGTGCTTTATGCTCCTTGCTCTCCCCGTGCCAGGGCTCATGAATAAAATAAGCCAGGAGCAGGACGAGTGCAGCCCCCGGTATAATTTGGAATGTGTGTGTTATGGACGAGGCCTATTATGATAATGATGATTAATTTGCCATTAAGCCTGTCTGATACTTCCCCTTCTCCAACCCTACCATGGCCATAAAAGCCTGTGTGGTGATGCATAGGCACAAAGGGAGGGGGATTGAGTTGCAGGGGCAGTTTGGATTTTGGCATGCTGGGCTTTCAAATGCTTGATTGCGGCCAAAAAATGTACTCTTAATGATGTTCTGTATGAAAAAATAATAATAAAGCCAACCCCCAAGCAGGGCATATTTTAAAAGAGGAAAATCTCCAGAATTTTTTAGCTGGTCGAATACAACAGCCCAGCAAAAGAGGGGAAGTCAGTCCAGTTTATTTTGTACCTCTCAGCCAGAGTCTTTGGATCAAGTGATTTTAGCCCTCTTGACACTCAGGACAGTGCAGGGAGGAGACACCCAGCAGTCACACATGGTGTTTGCTCAGGGTCTGAGCCCTGACAGTCAATCTCTCACATCATCGATAAGCAGCCTCTGTCTGAGGACTTGGTCTAGGAGGGAACAGGGTTCTCCAAGCTGGAAGACACCAGTGTGTGCCAACAAAATTGACTTGGAGTCAATTTTGTGCTGGAGAATCTGAGCTCCAACTCACCTGTGGCTACTCCAGGTGGGGTGGACGTGGCCACTGGCTCCTGATGGGTCTCAGTGTGCCCAGAAAACTCAGGTGCACAACCTGAACGTGAATCTCACTTGTCAAAGTGGTGGGACTTCCCCTGGAAAAACTCCCAAGGATTTCTCTTTATTTTTAATTTTTTATTTAATTATTCTGTGGGAGAGAATAGCCCCCAAGTTATGATTACTTTTATCAGTGTCAGGTTAAGAGTTACCTATAAAGCAATATATTCTTCAGCCTTAAAGGAAGACACTATTTTGGAAAAATATTAATATTCAGGGTGTGCAGCCTAAGCCAGTGTTTTTATTTGTGCTCATATTTTTCATTGCCTTTCTTTTACACCTCAAGGACACATTTATGATCTCCTCGTGCTATTTCACTTCTGAGGTGATGGTGATGTCTTGACAAAAAACAGATCTCACATTAATTTGGCCCCCAAAGCCATTAAAGTTCCTGTGGAACAGGGAAATGTGAGTACAGTTCTTGGATACTTGGCTGCATTCATCAGGAATTTGCCATTTTGTGCTTTATATCTGCAGTACCAATATACACAAAGGCCTTATATCAGGGAGCACAAGTTTTCTTTAGAGATAAAGGGGGAGTGAACTCTTTTGGAAGCAGCATCCCTGAAGGATTTGTCCATTACCTAAAAATCTAGGATACTGTCTCAACATGCCAGGGGAAATAAAACCTCCATTCCTTTGTATGTGTTTGCAAGTGGGGTTTTTACCCTCCAGAGGAGGAAGCAGAAATGCTGAGGTGATCTGCCTGTAAATGAAGATAATTACTGATGGAGAACGATAACACTCTGCTGATCCTGGGCTGGTGGTGTCCTGTCTCTCTGTGGTTGAGGGAAACGGGTATGGGAGATGCCCAAGACCATCTATAGAATTAGTAGCACATAGGAAAGATAATCATCATCTCCCAAGTGCCAGAAGATGCTTTAACCTCCCAGGAAATGCAGTTTTTTTGGTTGAAAACAGCTCTCTGGCTCTTCAAGCAGCAATGCAGCACCTGTAAAACAGTAATTATGCCAATTTACATGAGGGAAAATGACTCACACAGGGAGGGGTCACCACACCTTTGCACAGCTCTCCAGAAGGAAGGCGTGGGCTGGCAATAGTCTGGACTCAGCTCAGGAGCAGGAGACAGACCCTTGTGGGAGGCAAGTGATCCCAGCCAAGATCCTGGAGGGTTTCATCCCCCTCCTGGAATGTCCAGAGGGGCTTTGGTGCTCACACACAAGATGAGCTTAGAACTAGGGTGACCTGACTGAGGCCAGACATGGGAATTTCGGGATCTAAACTCGGGGTACTGAAGTCCCAGTGAGGGCATAGCTACTCCACACCTCTGTCTTGATGTGGAAGGTGTTATTACTCTGTAGTTTGTCACAGTCTTGGCTTTTCAGTAACTCATTTCTGGGTAAAAAAGGCCCAACAAGAAAAGACAGACATTATTTGGCTTAGGGAAGAATGAATTTCCCCAACCTGAATGGTGGCACCAAGTCTTTGCTTAAATTTGGAGTTGTTACTTTGCATTTATTTTCCAGAAATCCTATGTTTACCTGAAAAGGGTAATTGTGTATCCCCTCACACATACTTTGTCTTTGGTGGGCTAAACAATCCCAATTACTTCTAGCTTTCCTTGTACATAATTCTCCCAGGATGTGAGCATCCAGCTCCTCCAGACAATCTCCACCTCCCTGCAAGTTCAATCCTCTCCAATTAGGAAGAGGTCAGATATTTCTCCATGTACCTGTCAGGCTCTGCCCCACCACCCCAATGGTGTTACTGACTAGTGTTCAGCTCGTTCCCCCCTCTGTCTGCTGGGTCCTTTTCTGCAGAGCTCCTAATCAGCCTGGGGTTTATTTATGCTTTGGAATATTCCTGCCTATGTCCAATATATTGTATTTTTGTCCCTATTGGATTCCAGCCAGTTATTTCAGACAGTTTCTCAACTTATCCAGATCATTTTGAAGGCTAATTCTGACCTTAACATACTGGTGGGTTCTCCCAGCTCTGTGTTGTCCACAAATTTAATAAACATACTCTCTGTCAAGGTCATTATGGAAAAATGTTGAATAGAAACAGAAGCACGAAAACTGCTTCAGTTCAACACCCACCAGCCAAAAATTTCCCCAAATCGTGCTGGTTTTACCATCAAGGGAATGCAAATTGTGCTTGGAAAAGCTTGCAGCTCTCCCAAATACTTCCAGTTCTGCTTTGTTGTCTGTGTTTCACCTTAAAATTAAAAAAGAAAAACAAAAAAAACCTCCCCCATACAACTGAAGAATGTTGAGATTTTTAAATAGCACCTTTCCTCTTGCAAGTAATGGGACGTATGTACTCAAGATGACATTTTCATTCATGAAGATCTGAGGATCCACCACAACTCTCACTGGCATATTTTACTCCCTCCAGAGTGGGGCTGGGCAGCCATTTTAATGATGCACAATTTAAATTTGCACATGATTCACTCGAGCCGTGGGTTTTTAATTCTGTGGAGTTACAAAGTTCTTGTTCTGTAATCAGTTGCTTCCTAACTTGAAGTCATCTCAAATTATAAATTGCTTCTCTAACCAATGCAAAATACGGCGGCATAATGTCATGATTGATGCTATAGAGCCAACCCTGGTACAGTTTGCACGCTATCAAACATAATCCTGGTGCAGGTGGGTGACTGAAGCACGGGGTAAATGCAGTTGATTAGATATTTTGTCTCATTCAGGATCCTTTTCTGTAAGCACTATATGACTAAATGCATATTGCATGAGGGGCCTGTTCCGAAGTCCATTGAAATGAAGTGAAAGGCTCCTGGTTTCCCTCGGCGTGCTTTGGATCAGGGTGAAAACACTGGCAGGCAGAGACAACAGAGATGTTGCGTTTTGGTTTGCAGAGACTGTCTCCCCTAATGACAAAAACAAATGTTTTGCCCGTGATGTATGGAGCTATTAACGACAGGAATTCCTTTGAGAGCCTGGTGATTTGCAAATATTGAATATATTTCCATTTTCCAGGGGAGTGGTAGGAATTGAAGTATGGAACACTAAACGAGATGGCCAGGTCCTTAGAGCATTGGCCTCTGCTGCAGCCTAAATATGTTCAGGGACACCTATTCTGGCAGCATTGGTATGGCTGGGATCATGGTCCTTGCTTCCAGCATCATTCCTGAGAGGGAAATGGATGCCCTTTTCTTATACACTGAATGCATGAGATCACCCAGGTTGCTGTTAGTCCAGGTAGAATTAGACCCTGGGCCATGCCAGAAGGCAGAGTGCTCCAGGAAAAGAGCAGGAAACATTGTGTTGGCATTTTTGGGGGCTCTTCAGTAGCTGATGTGGCCCAGCAGAAGCCCCTGCTCCTGTCCCAGCAGTGCTGCATCCTCAGCTGGCCTGAGAGAAGAATTGGGACCAGAGAATTTCTCTGGGAGCCCAAATAGGAGATGTGAAGGCAAGGAATTGCAAAGCTGAGTTTATTTTCCTCTGTGTTTTCCAAATATATTTGAGGGGTTTTCTGTTTTCCTTAGGAAAACTTCTTTACCTTGCTTGTTTTTATGTGTTGCCAGTGATGAGGAAAGCAGTGCCACCTGAAAACCAGGCTATGTGCTGCCACTCCTGCTCTGCAAAACCTAAATCAAGGCAGAAATGGCACAGGCAGAGGAGAAGGAAGGGGAATTAGTGACGTTTTGTGAGGATCTCAAGCCCACAGGTGGGGCAGACATAGGGCGTTGCTGCTGAGACAGGAAGAGAATCCTTTTCCTCACCCCCAAAACCTTCTCATTTTGCTTCAGTACCCACAGCCCAAACCAGAGGGAGGCAGTGAAAGAGGGAGAGAGGGACCCACCACTGGGAAAAGGGGCTGGGGAGGGATGCAAAGCTCTGGGCACTGAGCAGGGACCCTGTGATGGGACATCTCGGGCTGGCAGCCAGGTCTGTGACCCCAGCCAGCCATCCCTGCTGGTGACGACCTGGGTTGAGACAGATTCCTGCCTCCACTAAACATTCATATTTATATGTGGAGCTCTTCTCATGCCCCTTTTTCTTCCTCCTTTCTCCTTATATAGTCACTCCAGGCATGGCTTTGAGGGGCAAGGGCATCCTGCCAGAGCCTCCGACCTCCCCTGCCAGCACCCATCGCTCTCAAGAGCTCAAAATTCAGTCAGAGCAGCAGCTCTAATGTAACTATTTGCTGCATCATGAGACGGTGCTTGTGGAAAATAAATAAATAAAGTGCTGGACACCTAGAGCAGAACACGGGTGTGTAGCTGGAGGTAGAGCCACCCCCTTGCAGCCCTCACCGGTGAGCAATAAATGGAACTTTGTTCCCCCTCGAAAGGTTTTTTTTTTTCCCCATTTGCCGGTTTCTAGCGGTGCTCGAGACCTCCAAGAGGTCTGGGTGCAGATTGCAGTGACTTCCAACCTCGCTCCAGCTCTTTGTGCCAGAATGGCATTATCTGCGGCTTTTCTTCTTTTTCTTCTGGTGCTTTCTTTAAAAAGCCATAAAACAGCAAGTACCATTCAGTGATTAAGACTATTTGGGTTCACTTCAGTCCTGGCATGGTGCTAATAAAAAAAAAAACAACGTTAAAGGGTTTGTTCTCTCATTTGCAGAAGAAACCGTCTCACTATGGGAATGAACAATTAACAACATTTAAATGAGCTGAACTTGGTCCTTTTCTCCTATTGTCTTTGTGCCTTTTGAATCATCTGGAATTGGATTTTCTCCGCTGTCTATTTTCCGGTGCACTAAAATGTTTTACATAAATCACAGACCAACCCCTAGATGTAACCCCCTCATCCCCACAGCCCACAACGCCTGGAAAAATGACAAAATAACCTGGATCTGTTGTACGATTACAATCTTTGCTGACCGTAATTTTGTTTTTAATTCTCTGCCATTTTATTTTTTTTTTCCTTGAAGGAAATACAGCAGAGGGATGGGGAGGGCGTTCTCTCCGGTTCCGTATCCGCAGGCATTGCTGCCTTCATTAATTAAAAATGATAGCAAGGAAAGCGAGCGAAAGGGTTTGATCTTTACATAGAAAAACCAGTGTGTAGCCTCTGCTAAGACCTTTTAGCACCAGATTCAAGCACTTCTCTCACTCCACAACCTCAGCGTGCTGCGTGTGTATATTAAACATACACCCTGACGAAGGGATGTGGTGGGATACAGGGAAAACCGATCGTAAATGGCTCATGGAGGGGGTTTATGTGGCGGGTGGGTGATGCTGGGGGGGTTTATGGTACCTGGAGAGGGTGAGCGGTGGAGGCGGGGGGTGAGCAGGGAGGGTTTGGGGCTCGACTCGCCGTGTCAGCGGGAATGGCGGTGGGAAGGGGAGAAGGGAGAGAGGGCTGAGCCCTCTCTGCAAACGATTAACCCGCATCTGGGGCTGGGGCCACCTCAGATGAACCCTGCGGCGGCCGCCGCTTGTTGCTAGGGCGTGGTGGGGCAGACGGGCGCTGATTGGCTGCAGCGGCGCCCCGGCAGCCAATGGGCGGGCAGGGAGGAGGGATGTGCGCGGGGATGATGATGCGGGATGCGCTCCCGCAACCGGCCCCGCGGTGCGGATTCGTGGTCCTGCCCCTGCCCGAGGGGACCCCCAGCCCCGCTGCCTCCCGCCTGCACTGCCCGCTCAGCTCAGAGGATGGGCGTGTGCGGGGGCGGAAGGGATGCGCTCCCGCAACCGGTCTCGCGGTGCGGATTCCTGGTCCTGCCCCATCCCCAGGGCATCCTCAGCCCCTCTGCCAGCTCAAACACAAGATGCTTTCCCTTCATTCAGTCCATCACCCCATCCAACATCCTTACTCCCTTTATCCCGCAGAACATGTAGAATTCATCCCTTCTTATTTCTGTAATCGTTAGCATTAAATCCATTAACTTTTTTTCCCACACAAAGGGGAAAAAAAAACGCCACTGTGCTGCAGCGGCTCCATGAGGAACCATTGTATGATGATGTTTCAGGTCCCTTCCAACCCAAACCATTCCATGTAGGAGGGAGGGGAGAGGAGAGATCGGATGATGGGAAAACTCTGTTTCCAACCCTGAATGCTTCTGAAGAAAATCCATCCAGATCCCACTTTCCACAAAGGTCTTTGAGCAGAAAAGATCTTTATAAAGTATAACAGAGCAGAATCCCGTTTTCTCAGACCCTTGCTCTAAAACTGTCCCTATTTCAGTTGTCAGTAGTTCCTGCCTGACAGAGGAACAGCCAAGTAAGCAGATTTGCCTGCCTGTCATCCTTAACTGTTTGCTATCGTGATGCTGCTGCAGCAGAGATGGTTTTCTTACATAACCACCCGGCTTTTCCACAGCCATCCCCCTTCCCACGGGAGTGAGGCACCTTCTGGGTCATCGAATCCAGTCCCTCACTTGCCGGCAGCCACTGCGTGCAGTCCATGTCGGAGAGGGATGGAGCTCCCTCTCCAACCTCTCTGGGGCTGGTGCCTCTTCTTTTCATCTCTCCCTGCTCATTATTTTTCTTGCAAAGTTCCCAGCCTGTTCCTTGTCTGTCAGGAGCCCAAACCCACCACCAGAACATACCTATTGCCCCCATGGCTCTGCAGTGGCACATGGTCCCCCTCAACGGGAGATTCTTTTGCAGAACTGTGTCTGCCCCAGACTGACCCGCGGGGTCACAAAATTAACAAATTTATGAGTGTCTTGTGTGGGGTGAGGGGGCTGCAATGTTGTCAGGGTCTGAAAGCTGATGGTTGCTTTCATGGATCCCTGTGGGGTGCAGGGTCAGAGAAGTCACTCCTGACTCTGCCTGTCCCAGGAGTTGGGAAACAGCTCTCCTTGGAAATCCACCTCTGATTTTGCCCATTGAAATGACAGCAGGTAGGGCCAGCACTGGCTCACATTATAAAGCCTCTGGTTGCTGAGAAGGCCTCAGGACTGTAGGATGGAAGGAGTAAGTGCCACAACCTGCTCTGTGCCCAGCACAGGGCTGGAGGGCGGCTCTGTCTGCAACCCCACCAGTCCTCAGACCACTTATAAACCAACCATTTTATTTCTACCCCCTCAGAAGCAGCAGGTCTGACCTCACCAGTTCCACTCTCAGAGCGTTTGCATTTGTGGCCCATGTCCAGAATGTTTTCTAAAAATTTTTCTCTGTGTAACCAGAGCTCATCCTTACAGCAACCAGTTAACCCTTTCAGTTCTCTGTCCTCCCAGAGCAGAGATATTTTAGATGAGTTTATATGGGTTTCCCCAGAGGGTGAGGCTTTTTGAGTGTCCTCTTGCTGTTGGGGTGCACATGGATGTGTAGGGGCAGTCAAAAGCTTTCTCTGGCTGGCTCATGGTGCAATGTTCTCTCACCACATCCCTGTCTATCACCCACAGCCACCTCTGAACAGAGCCTGTGTGGCTGGAGGAAACTTCAGTTTTCAAGTTCATCATGTTAAAATAAATGAATTTCCACATAAAAGGCTGTGGGGGTGAAAAGATGGAACACAGACACACAAACCGGGGCCCTGCTGCAGAATTAGGGCAAAAGTCTGGCCTTGTTTATTCTCATGTAAATCAAGAGTAAATCCAGGCGATTTTGTCATTCTGTGCTCTGACGCATTACTGTAAATCCTACTTTCGTAACTCTGTCATTATTTATGAGTATTACTGCAGTGCTATATGAGATCAGGGCAGAGTTATGCCTGGTCACGTGTGTGTATTAAGGACTACAGCTTGTATGTTTAACTAGAGGAGACAAAGGCAGTCGATCATCTTCATTTTACAAATAGAGGCGTAGGATTACATGATCTGCTGGAGAGCTTGCAGGAAGCCTGTGTCTGGTCTGGACAGGAAACGGTTTTCCTGTCCTGAAAAACTTTTCATAGTAGGGGAAAAAAAAAATCCTGTTTGATGTTTGGGGTGAAGGGTTTCAAGGGCAGGAAAATGTGATTGGTAACTGCCCTGTGCAAGATTTGAGCCCCTGGTCTGCAGAGAGCAGACAAAGGATGTGGCCTTGCAAATTCTCACTGCTCAACAGCTTTGCCCTGGTTGGGGGGGGGCTTATGGATCCTCCTGTCCACCAGAGCAGTCAGATTTCTGTCCATGATCAGTGGTGATGCTTGAGCACGATCGATTCATCCTCAGGACCTGAGGTTTTGTCTACTCCATCGTGTCCAAAGCATGGTGGAAAAGATAAATAAAAGAAGATTTTGAGCAGATCATCACTTACTGGGACAAAGGCAGTTAAAAGAACAAACAGGTCTGGAGATGAAGTGCTATATGCTGTATGTTTACTGTATATATGCTCTATGTATACCCTCTCACCTATTTCATCATCTTCTGCATAGGAAAGGAGTTCTGTTGAACATTCCCATCCCCTGCCCTGGCTCAAACTGGCATTGCCCTTTGCTCACCAGCAGAGCTACTGGGAAGGATTTCCCTTATGACTGTGCCAGCTTTTCTACCTCCAAGTTGCCAGTCTGTACTACTGCTCCTCAAAGACTCGACTCGGTGTGTTGTTATGCTGGGATATCTGTTGCTGATATTCAAGGACTTCCCTCTGGTTTATTTTGCCATGTTATTTCCCTATATTGAGCTGGAGGACTTAAATCACAGAGGGCAAATGTAAGTCCCATGTAGTCCCTGCCTTTCTCCAACAGGGTTACATGTGCAGCATTCACAGTCGCTGTGTCTCCTCAGTCCCACACCTCTGTAGAACTCCTCACCCTCCATCTGACTCCCATCTCAAACGACAGTATCAGCTAAAACCAGATCAGGTAACGCCTCAGGATCGACCTAGGAAGAGAAAATGACTTTCTAATCTGTTGAAGAGCAGTGTTTTCTTCTCAAATCAGCCTTGTCCCCTCCTCCTGCTGTCACGCAGTGCAGCACCCAGGAACGATGAGGTCTCAGTCCATGGATTGCAGAGGAGAAGCCTTTGTTAGACACACTGTGTGGATACTGCAAAATACTTGGGGGGAGCCGAGCAGGTATCTTTTTTTTGAGGGGGGGAGGCAATTAATTAGACTAAATAAACATATATTAGGGTTCAAAATATGCACAGCCAAAATGAAAGCCACATTCTGGTTCATTAAATCTGAAAAGACTTCACACGTTTTAAGCCTGTAATCATATTCACAGATGCAATACCCCCTTCCCAACCTGCCCCCCCCGCCGCAGATTTCACACCTTGGTAATGGCTATTGTAAAAAGGAGCAGGGGAAGGTTTGCTGCAGGGGACGGGCTTGGCGTGGGGGGAGCGGATGCACATGCGGCAAGAAAATCACTGTTTGCTGTGGCATCTCTGGCGGGTCCTCGCCGCAGTCTGTCATTACAGGGAGGACGTTCAGGTGCACGAGGAGGAGGAGGAGGAACGAACCGTCCCCTCGCTGCTCCCGCACACCCCGGGGTCACTCCCTGAACCCCGCTGCTCCCAGGCTTCCCCCCCATCCCCCGAAGGGTGGGATGTTACCCGGGAGCTGAGCTAAAGAACATATGGAAACGTCATGCGCGTATATACAGAAGAGGAGCGAAAATGGATGCTCTTGGGTACAATAAACATTAGTGTATCTGCGGGGGGGGGGGGAAGAATTTCAGCTATTTGCACTGCTTCGCTGGATGTTTGTCAGTGGTTTCTCACTGCTGTTTGTAACAATAAATACATACACATAATTTGTTTGAATTAGGAAACCTGTGAAACCCGGGAGTCATTCTTTACGTGGAAATTCTGGTTTATTCCAAACCGGCACAGTCAGAGAGAAGGATGTTGTGACTGCATGCCAGCAGATATTTGTAAGGAGACATTTTGAAAATCTGAAGGGAACAGTGTGAACGTTTTCAAGATGTTGGGGCTTGTTCTGGAATACCTTGGTGATTCAATGCTTTCTTCTGGCTTTAGGTAAAATAAGATCAAAATGAAAACGTTTCTAGTATCCAAAATCTCACAAGCAGCTTTCTGTGACCACTTATTTCTTTTAGTATAGTTTTTCTATTTTTTTTTTAAAGGAGAAATGTCTAGTGAAGGTTTCACTCTGCCCCAGTGTGTGTGTGTGTGTTATTCAACAAGGAGACAGCTCCCTGGGCTTCAGCTCCCTGTATTCTCTCTTTTCAAGAAAGCAACTCCAAGGAATTTGATGCAATTACTTGGGAAGGTAAGAAAGCTCAGCATAAGGTGTCTTACACAGAAACCTGGATATCGTGCTTTCTGTGCCTGGATATCCTGATCAGTTTAAGCTGATTAGAAAAGCTTCTCAGTTCATTCTTGGGCAAGCTGGAAAATGATCCCTGCTTTGTATAATGAAGTATGTTATCTGTCCTGCCCTATAATAAATCCAGAGCGGGGTTGGAGGGGGATTGTCATCTGTTCTAAATTAGCATTGCTCCACTGATGTTGATGGTGCCTTGACAGTGCTCACCAGGTGAGGATGTGGCCCATTTAGGGAGTTCCCGTGGGGTTACAAAAGCAGCATTGAGGACCACAATTTCAGAGAAGGAAAGAAGCCAAGAAAGGAACAGGACAGCTTGCAGGGAATCTTAAATGACATTAATTGAAATCTTATCACTTCCTTCATCTTAAGGTGAACCCGGGGCACAATAAAGAGCAATTATCTGCCATCTTCCTTCATCTGTCCCAAGTGCAGAGAGAGGAAGAGTATATCCATCACTCTTTCTGCTCTACCTGTTTTTTCCCCTAGACAATACAATATATTTACAGACCTGTCACCCCTTTGAATCCCTCTTTTCACGGGAGAGCTGAACAAAAGCAGGTGAAAGCAATGGAGCTTGGAAAAGAGAGGGGATCTGGAAACTGGAACCAAGTAAAGATGGGGCCTTCAGCCTTCTGAGAAGCCACTGAAGGGACTTGAGATATCACACGTGAGGGGAGCTGCCATGGGAGGTTTGACTGGAGGGGTGTGAGCTGGCAACAAATAGAGCTGAGCAGAGGGCTGGTCCTGTCAAACCTGGGACATGTAGGCTTGGAGCAACACTTTTTGGAAGCCGAGGGAAGCAGGGACTTGTTGACAGGTCATGGAAATTGCCACAGCATCCAGCATGGGGACCACTGACAGCTTGTTCCCCAGGTGCTCTCATGATGTGAGATGGAGCCCATGGTCCTGTTTAAAGCATTAGCAGGGCTGGTAGGGATCCCTCACTTCTTTAGGACAGTGCCAGAAGCTGGATCACATCTTGGTAGATGAGGAGGGAGATGGGTTCTTGCATATGTTGTATCTATTGTCCTCTACATGACACCAGGGGAGGACAGCAGTCCTGGGACTGCTCACTCTGCAAAACTGACCCATACTTTTGTTCAGGCACCAGGGAGGTGATTTCATCAAATCCTAAAGGGAAAATATGGCTGAAACCTTTGAGATGTCTGAGCTAGTGGGAAGAGAAGCAGAAGGACCAGGCCCTGCCCAGATGTTGTTTCCATGGGGCTCTGTGCAGGGCCATGGCTTGTGCTCCCCACTTTCCCCAGTGGGTTTGAGAGGAGCAGGAGGGGCACTGACATCTGAAACACCAAGTGCAGCCCATCACAGGGAGTTGGGATGTGAGAGGGGAGGGTTCCAGTCGGCTGGATTTCCACTGTGTGTACAGAAACTCCAAGGCCATGTTGCTTTCTGACAGCAAATCGATGCTGCTGTAAACACAAGAACAAAGGAGCTCACAGAGGAGAGGGGGAAGGAACAAGGAAAAGGGAGAAATGGAGATCTGCTCTGCAGCCAAAGCTAAAACAATGTTGGGAAAAGCTGAATTACTTCAGTACCTATTCATACCCTGGCTGAAGCTGGTTGCTTGCCCATTCCTGAGGCCATCAAGGAAGGCATGGCCTCCAGTGGGTGAGGTGTGAGGGCAAGAGGCAGGAGCACGGGGTGACTGGGCCGCTCTCTGGGAGCGTGATCCCACTCCCAAGGTTTAGTGACTGTTTGATCCCCGAGGCGAGGGGCTGGATGAGGCAGACACTGTACATGTGCAGCTGGTTAGGGCTGAGCGTGCCCCTCCCCTGTACAGAGTTGTGTCTCATGATGGATATCACTGGCAGGGTGAATTCCCATTCATTTGTCCTGTGGGTTCGACACTGCGAGTGGTTTCCATACAGATCCCACAGGAGAGAATACTGTGGAAAAATGGGGGCTTGGGAGCCAAGAGCTGGGATGTTCTTCTTCCGAGCTCTGCAGCAAAAGATCTGGGGCCCAGCAGGTTTAAGTTTGGGATGGAGTCTGGCTCCTGACCCAATGTTGGGGTCATGTCAGTACATATGGGTTTAGGGTTTAACCCATTGCATGAAGGCTGGTGATATTTAAGATGNAGTAAAATAGTGCAAATAGGGGCTTTTTTAACTATATATGTATAACTAGCCCTGGGAAACGTCATCGGTTTTAATAGGCCTGAAAGATGGTGGGAGGTAAATTTAATATAGTATAAAAATAAAGGTAATCCCAGCAAAAGACAAGCATGGAGCAGTTGCTGGAGTCACCACAGGCAGAGACAGTACATGTTTTGTGTCCAACAATAGCAGCGTACGTGACTTGAAATGCTCTTTCCTTATAAAACAAAATACCCACTGGTTTGGCTTATTAGTGCTAATCTTCAAAGGGAGAAGCAGTGCTGAGGTTCCCGGTTCAATTCATAAGTTCAGCTCCGCTCTGGCAGCGCTGGCCTGACAAAGTGCCATTGTTGCCCACGGCCGGGGCCGTGTGTGTGTGTGTGAGGTTTAACCTTCTGCATTTCCCCTCTTCTCTGCACAAGGAATGCCCAAAGCCGTGCAGAAATATGTCTCTGATGTATAGTTTACATGTGAAAATGCTGCATTTGAACTTGCACTGACTCTGCTCAGAGTGGATCGGGTTAAATGGACTATTACAATGGCAGGAGCTCATCTGGAACTAATAATTTTTGAGGCCACCAAAAGTAAAAAGTAAAAAAAAAAAAAAAAAAAGGCGGGGGGAGGAGTAGGAGGGATCCTAGTGAGTTTGGTGGCCAGTGACTAAAGCTTCTGCTGCCATCTACTGCACACGAGTGGCAGTAGGGCCAGCTGAGAACTGCTCGTTTTGGACCGAATCAGCCAAAAAAACGGGTTAAAGTGTGAATTATCGGTTCTGGTGCGGATGGAGCGGGTTGCGAACTCCACACACCCCACTCAGCCCTCCCATGAGTGTATCTGGGGTTTGGGTCGGGTTTTTCCAACTGTTTGTGGGTCTGCACAGAGGGAGAGGGACGAGGTGCTTTAATTGCCACAGGTTTGGGGCTGCGCTCACCGGCATTGTTGCCCCTCGCTTAGGATTCGCCACCATGGCACGAAGTTTTTGGCTCCGGTTTGCGTTTTGGCCGCCGACAAAACCCTCCTCAGTCGCATGTGAGTAGCTGCAGCACAAATCACACGACAAAACGGGCTCTGGGTGACCGACATCTGTTTTGTCTCAGCACGAAGGAGCGATGCTGGTCGTGGCCCCACCCGCTGGAAGCGGCTCAAGCATTACCGTGCTTGGCGAGACAATAAACGGAGTCTATTTATTTATGATGGCTGGACTCTAGCAGGTCATTGGCATGGTCTCCAAGGGCGATGCATTCGAATCCCTTTCTCAGTTTTCCCTCTTCCATCTCTCCAGGCTGCCTTCTATTCTTTGTGCCTGTTCTCCCAGGAGATCTGGTCTCGAAACAAATAGCTCGCCATCGTTGCGGCTCTTGGTTGTGAGGTTAAATAAGTTTAGGAGGAAAAGTACATTCGAAATGGGGCTGATCCAAATGGATGAGCCAAACATGCTATTGTCTTTACCAGCTCTGAGTCTGCCATGGTAATTTCCTGGGTACACAGACACTCTGGCTATGAGTTACATATAGCTACTGCAAAGTGGGACCGAGTTGAAAATGAAGCTGGTCTTGTGACTAAACAACTGGGAATTGGCCTCCGGGCTTCTGTTTCTGGCTTTCTGAGGGATTCCAGCCACGGCAGAGGGAGAGGAAAGCTGTGTCATTTCAGAAAGCCAGTGTAACCCCAGTGCCAGGCCACCAGCCCTCAGAGGGGGAGTGTGGAGGATGTTGGGAGAGGATCTGCTGCTCTGCTCTGCGCTGGCAGCACGAGCGGAGCCTCTGGAAGCTGCTCAGGGAAGGGGTGTTAACAAAGCAGAGATGTTTGGCGAGGTCTCCTCTCCAGCCTACAACATGGGGAGCATGGCTCTGAAGGCAGAGAGTGTGCTTCAGGAGCAGAAAGGGGCTGGCTGGCTGCAGGGGGGATGTTCTCACCCCATCATGGGTTTGGGACTGGTTTCATGTAGGCTGTGGTGTCTTGCAGTCACAAGCCTTGGTGCGAGGCTGTCGCCTTGAGTTCCCTTTATAGCAAAGAGTGTCTGACCTATTTTAAGACAAGGGGAAGCACTCTCTGAACTGCTGTGCCTCATCTTTGGCTGCAGATGAGGCCTGGAGTGACCCTCTCAGCTTGGGCAAGGATGAATCCTGCCTAATGTTACGTAGGGCCCAGGCCAGGAGGAACCTCCAACCTGTTCTCCATATTCTTGCTGTTACCCTTTGGGATCTCAGGTTTGGGGAAATACAGAATGCACAGGCAGCCATTCTCATAGTGGGAGGGGAATGAAGAAGTGTACAAAAACCTTTGAGAATGGCTTATTCAGAACCCAAATTCCCATTCAGGTTCCAAATTTCTCCTCGGAAGGTGTCTGCTTCCCTCCACTGGCTACAGAAAGATCCAGGGAAAATAAGTCTTTTTTGGCCGAGCCACCCTGGAGATGTGAGGTTTGGTGATATGAATGTCACTTCTTACCTCAGATCCTCCATCTCTGAAACATTCTCATCCTGTACAGCCAGTGTCAGGTTGTAACCAGCTTCAGGATGTGTTTAATTAACTCCTGCTCAGCTTACACCCCCATTCCTCTTCATTGACTGTCTTCCTGGCCTTCCTTCCCAAATCACTGCCTAGCTCCTCTTTTATGACCCTTCATCATCCTCCAAAGCAGTGGGATTTTTTCCAGCACAACCCCACACAGGTGCTCTGACAAAAAAGAGGTCAAGTCCACTCCCTAGTTTCCTCTGTGGGGCCTGGGAAGAGTAAATCTGCTGGGCAGGATGTCAGCCCAGCTATGAGATTTTGAGGATGTGGGCTTTTGGCTGTCTATAATTTACAGGGAAGAAATAAACCACACATCCTGGAAGATGCCATTTTTCTTGCATCCCACATTTGGCAGGTTGAGAGGTTTGTGGCAGGAGCCAAGGCGTTGATGGTTAGCATGAATCTTTCCTTCCCACAGACCCTCTCTTCCTTCCTTAGACCAGGCTATCTGGGAGCTCTTGGCTCCTCCATCTCCTCCAGCTCGAGTTCTGCTGTGAAATATCTTCAGTTATTTCATCTTTCCTGCCGAGAAAGGCTCAACACAATTGTTCAGGAGTCTGGCACAAGACACTGGGATTGCTTACTCAAAAGAGGAGCAGTGAGCCAGAACTTCAGCTGCTCTCTCTCAAGATCAGAGCGTGTCTGTTTTGTGGAATGCTTAACCCATGCTGGGAAGGGCTTTTCCAGTCCTGGCTTTGCTGTATTTCCACCTGGCTCCCTGGCTTCTGCAAGCAGGATCCACATCTTCCTCTTCCTGTGTCTGCTGAAAGCAGCCCCTGATGTTATGTGTGGGAAAAAAAGTGACTTTTCAAGAGCAGCAGAGTGCAGGGGGCCTGGATCCAGGCCTCCTGGATGGGTTTGTGACATATGCTCCAACCAAAGCTCCTCCAGCAACTGCAATCTTCCTCCTTGCTGGGTTCTCACGTGCATCATAGTGGGGAAGAATGTTAGAACTTGATACAGTGAAGGCTGCAAAGGATTAGGATGAAAATCTTTCCTGTCCATAAAGACCTGCAGTTTTTGTTAGGAGAGGAGGGAAACTTTTATTCCATCAAGATTTCCTCAGTGCTGGAGCTTCAGAGTCACGTCGACTCCTCTGGCAGAAAGTAGGTGCATGGGAATGAGGTGTGACTTCTTATGCCTCCCGGGGGGATCAATCTATTTCAGCAACAGTAGGAAAAATCAGCTTCATTCATGATGAAGGGGGCAATGGGGAGGAAGGAATGGCTGTTTGTTAACGTTGCCTTGAGCTAAACGTTAATGAAGTGCAACACTTAAGACGCCTGCACGCCTCAATTATGTCCACCAAGATCACATGTTGCCTTTCCAATTATCTGAGCTGAAAAATGAGGTACGTGTGAAGAGACTGCTGCCTGCTCATTACCTCTGCCTGCGAGGAGTAACCCTGCCTGCTTTTGGCTGCTCAGGTGTCAGGTGAACCTGCACTCACAGGGCTTCAAACAGCACCAGTGCAAACACACCGAGCAGGGACGGGGTGGTGGTTGTGGAAAGGGATTTTAAGCAGGGAAAATATGTTGGATACGAGCAGCAAGCTGGGCTTAATGCTGGAGATGGAGTTGTGCAGCCGTGGAGAGGAGGCTTGGACAGGCTGGAAATGATGGCTGGTGGCTGAGGGTGTTGCTTACTGACCTTGAAGGAAGGGACTGAGAACCAGCCAGAGACGTGACTGTACTATGAATGTCAGGGGCAGCTTTTCAATAGGATTCTGCTGCTCCTTCAGCAGAAAGCTCAGTTTTCCTTTTCTGATCATCCTTATCACTACATTTCAAGAGCAACTGTAGTGACAGGACAAGGGGGAATGGCTTCAAACTGACAGAGAGAGAAGGTTTAGATTAATGTCAGGAAGAAACTCTTTACTGTGTGCAAGGTAAGGACCTGGCACAGATTACCCAGAGAAGCTGTGGCTGCCCCTGGATCCCTGGAAGTGTCCAAGGCCAGGTTGGAGCAACCTGGGATAGTGGGAGGGGTCCCTGCCCATGGCAGGGGGGGGAATGAGATGAGATTTCATGTCCTTTCCAACCCAAACCATTCCATGATTCTTTGATCCTGTTAGCTCACACTACACACCTTTCTAATGTAAAACAAAAACACATTCAGTAAAAAGTCTCCTTTTTACTGCACTAGACACACAGAGGTCAGATAATAATTTCAGAAACCAGAAACTGTTTTGTTTACCCAATCCATTTTTATTATTATCATTAAGTGGGGAAAAAAATTGACAGACAAAAATTTTTTCGAAATTGTGCAATAATACATAGCAGAAATCAGTGAATGGAAGAAAAAAAGGAAAGAAAAGACACAGAGTAGCAATTCCGATTGTATAATATTAAACTTCACTTAAGGAACCAGATTAAAAGTTGACACTACCTCTAAAAAACTCATTAGAGACTGGCTGCTTGTAGACTGCTGCATGTTTTGAAGGATTAGTTATAATGTCACAGTTAGTTCCAGGAATGAAGATGCTCTCGGAGTCTAAGAGTTACTAAATCATTGCACCATTTCACTTCTCAAGTCCATTTGAAGGAGACTTGAAAGTAGTTTCAAAAAAGTTTATTTTGGTCTTCCCTGAACACATTTTACATTTCCACCAGCACATTAGTGAAGTTTGTCATTAAATACACTCTGTCCCTGCAAGGAGATTCCAGGCATGGAGATGCTCAGGCTGAGATCTGCCCTGTGAGGATTTTGGCTCAGGTGGGATTTCCCTGGTGGCTTATGTGAGGTTGGGGCTGCTCTTGGAAACAGGACGAGTGAAATAATGTGGTGACCACCAAACACAAAGGTCCTTTGGCCACAAGGCCAAGACACAATTGTGTGGGTGTTGGGAGCCAGCTTTGCCTCTCTGCTCTCTCCTCCCCTTTCTGGCTGGGTATGAACTCGTATCCATCTCTATGTAACTTGATCTCTGTCCAAGGAAAACAGTCTTTTCCCAGTCCTGGATCTGCAGCTGTCTCCTGCTAATGCTGTGTCAAGGTAGGAGCACATGGAACAAGTTAGGGCAGGGTTAGACAGGGCGTGAACTTACAGCACGCCAGCTATTCTGCAGATGAAATATCTGCAAGCAGGGTTTTCCCCTGCGGACAACACGACACGTTTCACCCCTCTCTGAAATTCCTCTTGCAGTTTACCTGGGGTACAGGCTGTCAGCCAAAGCCCAGAGGAGCTGGAAGCTCCTGCCTGCAGCCGGAGCGGGCGCAGGGCTCCGAGGAGGTGAGGGAGCTTTTACAGAGGTTCCAGCCAACAGATGTGATTTATTCAGGCTGGAAAGATCCATTTTTTGACCTTCAATAGGTGGTCAGATGTGCAGCCTGGAAAATGGCACCTCCTTGTCCTTTGTTTTAAAAAACAAACCCCTACCCTCCAAAAAAAAAAGCGTGAAAAGCCTTCAAAAAACTCCCAGCTAAAGCAAAATGAGCCTCATGGTCCAAAACCCCACCAGATTTTAGTGTTCAAGCTTTGTTCAAATGGACTTGAGGGTGCCCTGTGGGAAATCTGAAATGGATGCAAACACAAACCAACTGGAAGAAGTTCCTCCTAACCAGGGGACTTCCAAGACCCCCTTTTTTCCCCCTATGGATCCAAACATTTCCCTGGGTTCCTACGAGGTAAACCCAAATCACCCCCCACAGGCAGGGTGAGTCATGTCACATTGCATAAGGCTACTGAAACAAAACCAGAACAAAATATACATCCACAGCCATGTACCTTATTTACAGCAGAACCCTCCCACCCCCTATATGTCTTCGTGAACAAGATTCCGTGCTTCAAAAGTTCATAAAAATATACAATTTACCCAGAACTGCATCTAATCTGGTCACTCCCCACCTGGAGCTTAGACTTCTCTATCTATATATAAAATACACTAGCCCTGTGAAGTTGCTTTGCTGAGAGCACAGTGGGTGATTTTTGCAGTGAAGGGAAAGTCTGGGAGGGCTGGGGAGCATTACAGTACTGTCCACACATGGGAAATTGGGATTTGCAGTGCCCCCAGACCCCTGTGCATGCAGGGGTGACTCTGCAGACCGAGCTCAGAGGGCTCTGCTCTGCCCACACAGAGGAGGGAGGCACAGGTAACCAGGGGTGTTGGGTTTTGGGTGCAGTATTACCCAAAAATGCTTTGCTCTGTACGAGTGTCACTGAGTCACAGGTACAAAGGAGCCTTTCAGAGTGGCCAGGAGGGATCTGTCCCCCAGCTGATGCTTGGAAATCTCCCACTAAGGGATTTCTGCAGGATGTAAAGTGGTTACATCTTGCTTCTGGATATAGATGGGCTAAATTCTGCTCACCTTACTGCAGCAGGATTTACCCCTGGGGGAGTAAAGTATCAATATCTAACCACTGCTAATTCTCACCAGATAGGATCCAGCTCCTGGGATACTGTACTCCAATTTTCAGTTACCTGTGCCAAAAATATTTGCTTCATAAGGAAGGAGTTCAAGACTCTTTATCTCTGCTTTTAGGCTTCCTCCACTGTATAAAGCCTTTTGATTTATGCTTTTTAGACTAGTTTAGCCTCTGGGTCAGATTCTGGTCTCTCTATGTAGCTGTAACCCCAGGCAAATTGAGCTACATGTCCTGGGTTGATTTACTTAAAGTTTTAACTCCTGAACAGCACTAACAAGGTAAAAATACTGCAACTCTGCAAGCTCACTGCTACTTATAAAAATCTGATTCTAGTTTGGTCCCAGCTTGGGGGGAAATAATCTGTCACCAGGAATGCTAACACCAGTAATTGAAAATAGAGTCAGTATTTCTATAGAGTATCAAACCATCCAGACTTCAACTTTTTATACATTTTCTATTGTGAAATTAAACAGATCAGTCGTGTATCAAAACATAGTTGGCCTCTCTCATTTCATCTGTAGGAAGACTGCAATTACAACTTAATTTACACAGCAAAAATACTTTTGTTTTAAACAAAGAAAACAGTGTGACAAGACAGTGTGCTGTATTTACTGGTGAGTTTTGCATATATAGAGCACGGACAGGTGAGAGCCCTGAACATCCACTCCTGTCATCGCTCTTGGGTTGGCAAGTAGTGGTGAGATTCACATTTTGGTGAGATTCACATTTTGCTATCACAAAAAAAAAAGCTCAACAGTGGTATGCAGACATTTCTCCTGCTTGGCTCTGTAGCCAGTATTATGTCTACTGGAAACGTGAGATGACTAGTGATGGGAAAATAATATATTTGTGCATTTTTTTTTCTAAAGCAGAAGGTATGGCTACAGCTGCTTTTAGGAAATGCTAATGAGGGAGGATCGAATCCCTGCTGTAAACCAAATGAATTAAACGTTTAGTAATTACTGCTCTGTGTGACTGAGGAGAATGTGGAGCAAAGCCTTTCCCAGTTGTGCACACTGGAGGCTCCCCCTTCTGTCCCACCATCGTGTCAGCATCTGAGGGAGGCTCCAGGAGGAAAGGTGTCCTGATTACCTGGGAACGGGGTTTTAAGGTGCTAGTGGCAAATTTTTTCAGTGATGTTACAGACAGAAACTACAGATTAATGAAGCCACGTGTGATGAGCAGCAGCTCAGCGACTGCAGGTGCCCTCCAGAGGGGTTTGGGCAGCACTGGGAGGGTGATGTGGTGTTACTGCCCACCTGGGAGTGAGGGGCAGAACTGCAAAGTCTGGTGCTGGAACAGCACTGCAAAAGCTGCCCCATCCCTGGGAGTGTCCAAGGCCAGGTTGGACAAGGTTTGGAGCAACCTGGGATAGTGGAAGGTGTCCCTGCCCATGGCAGGGGGTGGAACAACATCTCTTTAAGCTCTCTTCCAACCCAAAGCATTCTGTGCTGCTGCCCAGGGATAATGAGAGCCCCTAAAACCCTTCTGCTAATGGCTCATGGCCTGTTACACCCACACACAAGGTAGGGATGCTCTTGGCTTCCTGGTATGGCAGCAGGAAGATAAACTCCTCTATAACATGTGTGCTGCAGTATCTTGACTTGGGCTCTGAGATTGCTCAAAGATTGAGTCTTCTGATAAGGGAGAAAAAACATGTAAAAATAAGGATTTTTATTTTCATGGCAAGAACAATGATGGGGATGCCAAGATACTTCTGCCTTGCAAGATAAAGTGGCACATGTTCTACACAATAATGTGTACAATGTCTGACGACTTTGGAAATCTGTTCTCAAGCAGATTTCCCAATAAATTAACACAACAAAAATACTTTCATATAAAACAAAGTCCAAAGGATTTTTTTTCTAAAGTAAAAGCAAAATCTTCAGGGACTATATTACTTATCTCTCTCTACATATATAATCTCCTGAATTTTTTTTTAAATAAATTTATTCTTGTCTTAGAAAAATAAAATGAGTAGCCAATTTAGTCAACGGATAATATCTCACAGACTTAAAAGCATGCCCAGCAAGCATAGCCTTGTAAGACTAAATTAATGTTAAATCAAAGCAATTTGTTACTCAACCAACCTAGTCTGCAATTCACAGTTGATTACTACAAAGTGTATTCTCAAAATTATTTTTTTTTTGGCCCATATAAAAATAACATATTGCAACTCAAAGTGCATTTTTAAAATAAACAATCAACTATTTTTATCAAATAAAATATTTACACCATTTGGTTTTTACAGTCAGAAATGCGCCTTCACGCGATGACCATGGGGACGTCATCTGAAAATCCAGTTATCATTGGGGCTTCATCATCCTCATCTCCTGCAAAACAAACCCAGAGACCTCAAAACCATATATTGTGGCCTCACTCATGCTCTTACCTCGTTGTTATATGTTATATTCAGGTTTTAACTGATTTGCATTGGAGGGAGGGGTTTAAGTGAACTTGATGGAACAACACTTGATGGTTGGACTTGACAATCTTAAAGGTCTTTTCCAACCTTAATGATTCCATGATTCTATGATTTGCCCTGGGGCAGCTTTGTGCTCTCAGGACAAGCCCAAATCCATAGATACTTTAATGCTAAAGGTGACCCAAAGCATAAAAAAGAAGTAACTCTTGCACTGATTTTGAGGACTCAAGGCTGTCCCCAAATGCCATTCCATGACACCAAGGGATATGTCCCCAAGGCTGTCCCCAAATGCCATTCCATGACAGCAGGGGATTTCACATCCCCAAGGCTGTCCCCAAATGCCATTCCATGACACCAAGGGCCACGTACCTAAATCATCTCCCGAGGAGAATATGGCCGAGCCGAGGCGGGAGCTGTAGTGGCTGTTGGTGAAGGCTGTGAAGCTGTTCTGCAGCCTCCTGTGCCTCATGTACAGCACCACAAAGCCAATCCCCAGGGTCACCAGCAGCAGGAACAGCACTGGCACCACGATGGCAGCGACGTCGGTGGATCTGCTGGATTTTGTGGCAGAGGAGTCTTCACCTGTGAGGGAGGGAGAGAAGTGCTGTCTGTACCTACTGCACCTCTCTAGTGTGTGAGGCTGAGTGTGAGGCTCACACCTCTGAGATTGGGAGGTTTCCATGAGTCTTTGTCAAGAAGGATGTGGAAAAAGCCAGGGACTCACCCGTTCCAAGCTCGTCGTAGAGAAGCGTGGCTGGCTCCCCACACATCTGCCCACTGTACAGACACCTGGCCTGCACACTGAAGGAATAGTTGTGGCCTATCTTCAGGTTGGAAACTTTGAAGAAGTTCTCTGTGGTGTTCCCCAGATAAGCTGTGATGTTCATCAAGCTGTCAAACATGTGGATCTCGTAACCCTGAGAGAGACACAAACCCCGACTCACTCGGCTGTACAGGGCAGGTTTGCTCCTTCCAAAAGGGCTTTGAAACTTGTTTTTCCTTCTGGATCTAGGTTTGATTTAATCTGTTGGGGTACGGGCTGGGAGGGAGCAATTCTCCTCCAGGAATAATGTTTTGGTGTGCATTGACCTTGGCCAGTTCAGGGAAGAGAGGTCTCTCTTCTCCCAGACAAGTAACAGGACAAGAGGGTGTAGGCTCAAGCTGTGCCAGGGGGTTATTCAGGTTGGGCATCAGGAGGAATTTCTTCACAGAAAGGGTTGTTAAACATTAGAAAGGGCTGCCCAGAGAGGTGGTGGAGTCACCATCCCTGGAGGTGTTCAAGAAACAGCTGGATGTGGCACTCAGTGCTCTGGTCTAGTTGCCAAAATCGAAGGTGGGACTTGCTGTTCTTGGAGGTATTTTCCAACCTAAATGATTCTGTGGCTGCTTTGCTCTACCTGGTTCACTCTGTTCTTGCATCCACCCCAAACTACCAAACAAGAGTCCAGAAGGGTGATGACCTTTTTGGCATAATTTGCTACCTGCCCACGCTCTGACAGACAGCATGTCACAGAATTGCTATCCAAGTCTAAATAATGACAATTTTCAGACACTACCAATATGCTTCCCAGCATGGTGGGGCAATGTCCTATTCCCAGTCCTTTCACACATGGGACAATTGTCCTTTTCTAAGAGGATAATTATATTTTTTAAAGGTGACCGATTGGATCGCTCAGCTTTAGTGGCTGAGTTGTGACAGGAATTTAAGTGAGCTCTGCACAGAGGGCTCATGAAGGACACTGAGATGGATTTTAAAGAGTCTGTGAAAGGAACCTTGCAGTGACTCTGCTCTAGGTTTTTCTGAAACAGCATCTGTAGGGCAGGAGACAGCACAACTTACCCGACTTTCATTGAAATTACTTTCCTTCAATGCCAAACTTTTCCAAAAAAGCAGAATATGGTCATTTTCTGTGATAATTTTTAAGGCATCTGGTGCAGACAGTGGAACTGAAAGTGAGAAAAAATGGCAGCAGGTGAGGTTTTGACACTTGGTGACGTTTTTCTTTTACAGCAATGGGGTCACTTCTGAAACTTTAGTGGTTTTTAGGGATCAGCAGGATACTCTGCTTGGAAAAGAGATGTAGTGGAGGAGAGGATGCTGTGGCATGTAAATTGATAGGAGTTATACAGTGGATTTTTATGGTAGGACCATAATGGTTTTGATGGTGTATACATAGCCAGCCAAACTGGTGTATTTCCCATCTCAATTTGGCAGAAGAAAAATTTCCTGGGTATCATTTGAGAGACTTTCTCTCCACTGCTGTTTTTTGAGGGTCTAATCACCTTCTCTGGGGGCTCCAGGGAAGCCTCTCAGAGTTGGGCTTTTTCTCTGGGAGAGGACTAAGGATGCAGAAACGCTGCTGCAGCATCCAGCCAGTGCAAGGATGGGATGGTTGGCATGTCCTTTACCTGTGTTGATTTTCATGCTGGATTCTTTGCTCATGTTTCCCAGTTGAACAATCACATGGTATTTCCCTCCTGGTTCCAGCTTCTTGATGGTGTATTCCACTGTGCTGTTCCGGGTTTTCACTTTGTAGATTTTATCTGTTTTTCTTACTAAATCTTTGACTGCAACAGCATATAACTGGAGGGGGAGGAAAGGCACACAAAGGGGAAGATCTCACTTTCCTGCAGACTTGCCAGCAATCTCATACAGTGGTAGGACATTAGATAGAGGACCAAAATTTCCTTTAAACCATGCCTGCACTTTACAGAAAGTCTGGGAAGAAAGATTCCAAGCCTCTTGCTGGATCCCTGCCCAAGATCAGTATTTACTGATACAGAAAATGCACTTACTGGAACAGATGAGGGCAGGAGGAAAACCTCAGGTTGTATTTCTCAGTGAATCACAAGGATGCAATGAGAACTCCTGCCCTGTCAAAGTTTCCAGTTCTGCTGGGAAGATTTATGCCTTCAAGCCTTTGCTGTTGAAGTCTCTGGACCAGAATAGGAGGGGAAAGCTTGCTGAGAAAATGACTCTCCTTCAGTGGAGCGAGACCTGACCTCAAGCCAATGTGGCAGAAAACAGAACTGGGCTTTGTTGGGGCTGCGCTGGCGTGGCTGGAGCTGGAGGCAGTGCCCCAGCCCAGCTTTAACCCTCTGGGCAAAGCCCAGAAAGGTGTTTTAGCACATGGCCAGGGTTGTTTTCAGACTCCCTCAGCAACAGATATCCCAGACCTGACTCTTTTTAAATGTAGTGTGAATGTTACAAGGGCTAATCTCTTTCCCTTAGAGAGGAAACGAAGGTCTCAGAGGCATCAGCACCTTGATGATGGTTGTTTATATAGAGGGTAGGTCTGATCTCAGACTTTCTCCATCAGCAGCAGGGCAGGGATCTGTCTTTGAGCCAGGGTTTTGCATGCAAAGGGACAGGAGCAGGGTGTGTGAGACATTACCATGTCCTGGTCGGGTGAATCGTAGGGCGATTCCCACTTAATGACCGCGAACGTCTTCCCGGTGTGCACGGAGTGCAGGTGCCGTGGGGGCAGCCGGTTGTCTGGGATCATCTTCACCACCACGTAGTCAGACGGTGGCCCTTGGTAGGGAGACATCACCCTCACCTGGGAGGGGGGACACAGAGGTTAAGGCTGTGCCTTCATGTAGCTGCAGCCCACGGTGCAGGTGGGAACAGGAACGGAGCTTTACCAGAAACAGGTACTGCTCGTCCCGCTGCACCAGCACAGTGATGTTGTGGGAGGTCGTGGTGCTGTTGTGAGGGCTCCTGTACAGCTCCAGGAAGGACGTGGCATAGAAGATGCCATAGACCTGTGGAGGAAGAACACAACGGGGTACAGAGCTTGGCATGGCCCAGAGAACCCTGGCTGTCACTTTTTAGGGACAGGAAGCAAAGACCTTTTTTACGGTTTTTTCCTCTCTCTTGCTCAAGTTCGGGTTTAATCTGCCCACACTCCTCTGCACGCCCCACCCAAAAATCCTGGGCTCAGCTCGGATAACACAGCAGTGAATTCAAAGGCTGCTGGAGCATCGTGCTCTCTGTATTCAAGCCACTTGTCCACTGCACCAGTGGCTGAACAAACAGACAAGAAACCTTTCTTTGCTTCTGTTTAAAGGGCAGCAGGTGCTTTCCCTCATTTTTGAGCACATTTCAGAGACTTTCTCTCCACTGCTGTTGGTTGGGGGTTTAATCACCTTCCAGAGAAGACATTTTCAAGGCTTTGGAGTTCAATGCCAACAAATAGTCCTGATTTAAGATTCTGCGTGTGTTTTGAGGCTCTGAGCTACACCCCATCGTGGCTGGTGAGAAAAGAGTTGGTGCCTTACAACATCCCTGGGTCCAGTCCAGCTGCACTCCACTGCTGTCTGGTTGATGGCCTTGGCTTTGAGGCTTGGGGACGCAGGTCTTGTCCCACTGGTCACCACATGTACAAAAGACAGAGGGCTGTCACCCAGCTCCGTCTTAGCCCAAGCAGAAATTTCATAGGGGGTGTGTGCTGTCAAATTGGCCACTGAGCAAGAAGAGAAACATGCACTATTAGGTGAGGCAAAGCACTGCAATGGCAGGGTGAGAGCACGAGGAAAGGGGCAGCATCATCAGACAGTCTTAGACAGGGACCTGTCTCTCTTGGTTTGTGCTTTCATTACTTTTGAGTCATTTCCTTTATACAGAAGCATCTGGGACTCTGGGATCTAACCCAGCTTGTGCTTTCCTGTGTCCAGATGCTTTCTCATACCCAGACTGTGCACACCAGAGGATTTTTCCAAACCAGAAATTTGATTAATAGGGACATGTACTGTATACAAGCCCAAGAAATCCTTGTTCTGTTTCTACTCCCTTTTGCAGGTTAGAAATGGAAATGCAAACACCACCTCATGTGATGAGAATGGGGGATAAATCCCAAATCTGCTTGAAATCTCCAAGTCCTAAAAACAGAAGCCAAGGATTTGCTGGTTTGTCCTCTCCAGATTTACTACTTCCTAAACAGAACTAGTTGCAAAAAAAAAAAAAAAGAAAAAATAATCTTATAGCCCTCTATAAACCTTTCTGTTTGGTGTTGATTAAAGTAGAATTTCACATTTTGTGCAGAATTTACCTTTCTGGATGGACTTTTCTCCTTCTATGGTCAGAGTCCTTTTTTCCTGCCTATGGGTATCAAATGTCCAGTAGATGTTCACAACATAACCACTGACCTGTCAAGCACAAGGACACACAACATGAGCTCACTATGACTCACACACACAACTCAGCTGTGTTTCATGCAGTAAAAGAACCACCCCCTGACACTGTATTTCCCATCCTAAATAAGAGCCTTGGGGCAGTTTATGAGTAGTAAGAAATGATTTGGCATGAAATAACAAGTAATTGAAATACTTCAAAAGGTGGCAGCTTGTCCCATCCACTATCATTTACCTTTTTATTTTAGATTCAGAAGGAAAGGTTAAAAACTGTTACCTTGATATTAGTGGTCATTTTTAGGCTGAAACTTATGGAGTCCTCACTGTAGCTCTCAATGTGTATGACAGGGGCAGGGATGACTGGAAGGAAAGAGAGAAAGAGTTGTTACTACAGCACAAAGAAGTAAAATACTTACTGAGAGGGGACAGATAAAATACAGGAACCTCCATCCTCCCAGCCCCAACCCTGCCTGTCTCTAACGAAGTACCCAGAGAAGACAATGACGTGTTGTATCTTCATCATTTTTAAGTCAACCACCTAAAAGCTCCTTATCTGTGCCTTGCCCAGTGCAGGCTGGAACCAGAGATGTCTGGGCAAAGGGGTTTCACTTCTGAACCCAGCAGGACGAGCTCCTATCCCAGTTAACAGCTTCTGGCCTCCTGGGGAACTGGTGAGGGAGGTCAGGAGCTATCAAAGGGGACAGCTGCCAAAGGTTCATGTAAAACCTGAAGTGAAAGCTATTTCTGGTCTTTTTACCTCTGTTTTTCTAACCATCAGGTAATTCACATTATCTGAATCGTGTGATTTTAGTATCCTGGTGTTTTCTTCCCCTTCTTCATCAACATAGTGAGGACACACTTTTACCTAACAAATTAGCAGAAAGTTTTGACGTAGGAATATAAGTCTGGATGAAAAATTTGGCATGAATACAAGTGATTTCAAAAGGCTTTTCTGGAAAAAAAGGTTGGGAAGGAAATGATTTACTGTGGTGTTTGAATTTATCTACTGTCAGACTGTAATGTTGTGATAGTTTTGGGAGCACATTGTGGTCTTTTAGTGGAGATCAGAAACCATGATAATAGTAACCAAGAGAGAGAATGATGAGCCAGGATCCTTAAAGCCAGTGGAGCTAAGGAGCTGGTGGTCATATCTTGCCTATCTGAAGGCAGGATCAGCCTGCACAAGTCAGAGGGAATCCATCTGCAGTTTAGGAGAGAGGGGCACCTTCTGGACAGGCTCCTTGCCCACTTCCAGGGCACTACATCCAACATCTGTTCAGAGTTCAGAGACCCAGATGTGCCACTGAACTTTGGGGCAGCTCAAGTTGAGTGAAATGGTACAGGAAAGTTGTTAAAATAGTGGAAAAAGCTCAACAGGGAGAATAAGGGATGAGGAGGGGGTTGTGCATGCTGATGCTGACACCTCAGGCTGATATTCTGCCTTTTTGTTGTGTTGTCCGAGTTGACTGAAACAACAACATTTACCTTTGCCTTTTATGGTGGTTATGGATTTGGAATCGCTCCAATTTCCGACTCCTCGACTAGTTACTGCAGCAACCTTTTCAAATAAGAGGGTGAGTTAATAGGAGCAACGTTGTATGAATGCAAACAGAGGATGAGGTTAGAGCAAGGTTATGGACCTGGCAGGGCTCCTGGGAAAAGGACTTTGAAGCAAACAATAGCTTAATTACTTGGCAATAAAATGCTTAATACAGAGATAAAGCAGACTGCTTAAAGTCAATTACAAGAATGTAAGAGGAGGGAGGTGCAGCCTCTTTGCAGATAACTGCTCCCTTACGAGATCTCTGAGGAGTCCATCAAGATAAGGATCTTTGGACTCTGGGCCATAGTGCAGGTAAGAACCATGCCAGTGAACATGCCAGTGCTGAATCCAGTTCCAAAGATTTATTTGGGAATAAATCATATTGGGAAGGGATACCACGGGAAGAAAGACTCAACTAACTGTGAGAATAACACTGAGCTGGGGGGTGGGGGCATTTATCCCACCTCCCAGTGAACTTCCCAAGAACTCATTCAGCACAGGGAGGATGGACAATGGCAAAGTACACATTTCCCAGGGCTCACTGTGCAGACTTTCATTTCCTATTCTTATTACTTCTGTCTAAAATTGCCCAACTTCTCCCCTGTGCAGACATTCCCCACAGGCGGATCTGCTTCTTTTCCCAGTGATACACTAAGGACCAAATTTATCTCTGGCCCAGATCCAGTGCAGTTGCAGTGACATTGGAATGGGCAATTAGTAGTGAGGATTTTATAATACAGCCTGGCCTTCTGGGAGAAGGAGCAAATCAAGGGCCTTAATTCAGGCCTTGAAACTATGTACATTAGCAGTGCAAATGCCAAGCCCCTGGTGTGGGTTGGCATTAAAGGGCAGGATTCTAACAAGGTATTTTTTTAGCAAGTACTTAACTGTGCAGGACTTGGAATAGTTAGTGAAAAGTGGTGAGAACATTCACAGAGAGAGCTTTGAAAATACTCACTCTGACTGTGTAGAGAGTGTTGACCTGTAAGTTCTTGATCTCTGTGTAGTTCTTGGTGGTTCTAAGGGACGACCACTCCTTGGATCCACTGCTACTGTATTCCACCTAGGAGCACCAAAACAAGGGATGAGGGCTCCACAGCCAACAATACCACAGTGACAGGTCCCTCCCTCTGTGTCAAAATGTCAGCAGAAAGACAAGACAGCTCACAAAGGGAGCCAGGAATGAAATTAAGAACTCGAGGGCTGTGTCACTGCCTACAGCCCTGCAGTGTTTCTTCTCCCAACTTGCCTGATGCTCTCAGATTTCCTCTACAAAACGTCCTAGTCAGGCCCACCCCTCTGCAGAGAGGGCAGAGTTCAGACAGGCCAGCCAGTGCTGTCCCCATCCCACCAGGACTCACGATGAATTCCCGAATGAGGCCGTGGGCGTTCACGGGGGGACTCCAGCAGCCCATCACCACACCCTCAGCCTCTTTATTCAGGGACAGCTGAAGGTTGAAGGGAGCATCTGGCACTAGGGAGAGAAACAGAGGAATTAGTGACAGTCACAGTGGTGTGTCCAGATCGCACAGGGAAAAGCAGCCTCTCCTTGAAAGGCTGGGACAAAGGGGTGGATGGTCCTTTATTTTCAATCCAGCACAATTCCCAGGCCTATGGAAAGACCTTTTTTTGTTCCTAACAGGGATACCTCTGTGGTATCTACTTTCCAAGCATGAATCAGGGTAGCTGTGCTTACATCCCTCGGGAGCCCGGAGCGTGATGAAGTCGTTGGTGTTGTAGATTCGGCTGAGACACTGCACTTGGACTTTCACCTGATAGGTACAGTCAGGCTTGAGGACTTTCAAAACACTGTTGGTTTTGTTGCTGTGGGTTTCCAAAATCTTCCAAATGCTTTCACCGACCATCCTGCAGGACAGAGTCACACGCCTCTGGTCAGGATGGTGTTTGTCAGCACAGGGGACACAGCTTGTCCCAAAGGGTGGAACCATTTATCTGTATTTTAAAAGCTTGCTCCTTAGTTTTATTTTTGGTAAAGACACACCACCAGCTTTAAAAGATGCTCTTGGAAACTCTGAAATAACCATGGTTTGGTGATTTAGAAGCCTTTGAAATTTTCTATAACTGCTGTGCTCTAATTTATTGTCTTTGTCCTTGCCATTAATGGTCCCACAAATACAGAACCAAAGTGCAAAAAAAAAAGAATATAGCTACTATACTGTCTCAGTGAACAGTCCTGGAGGAAACAAATACAGATTGTTACAAATACCCTCTAGTTACACTTTTTTGGATTTCCTTTGCTATCAAATCTTAGCAGATTTTCCAAGCAAATCTTAGCTCCTTAGGAGCTCTGTGTCTTTCAGGCTTGATTCTGTACAGTTCTGTAAACATGGTCACACTGATCCCTGTGCTCGTGCTTCTCCTGGCTTTTAGTTGGTACAACAGGTCGTGCAGTGTAATGAGTGATGTACCTGTAATAGATGTTGTAGACACAGGAGGTGGAGGACATTCTTTTTGGCCGAGCCCACGTCAGAGTGACATCACCAGAGAAATCAGCTGTCCACTGGAGGTTCTGGACTTTGTACACGATGGTGTCATCTAAGCAGGCAATGGGAAAAGTTAATGTGTCAGAGGAAAACGAGCCCTTTGCCCAGAAGAGAAACAGGACGTGTTTGTAGCACAACCAACATGTGGAGGTAGACATGACACTGACTGAAGGGAGTGCCTGCACTGTTCCAATTTAGATGTGTAATTTAGGTGGGAGTCATGAGTAGAGAAGAGTGGGCTCACAGAAGGCAGTTCAGTGCAGGAATTTACCCCTGGTACTCTTAGTTCTACCTAAAATGTCTTGGTTGTCTTTATTCTGCATCATGCAAGGATTCCCCTTCCCCTAAGGAATGATACAGTGTGATAAAGTTGATGAAATAATGAGTATTTTGGAAGCGTGAGTGCAAACTGAGCAGTGCAAGCGAAGTCACCCTTCCCCTCATGTAGTGAGTCTGTGCTGTCCCTGTCAGCCATCCAGGGCCTTTCTTTGTGTGTTTTTCCTTATCATATCTTGTGTTCAGCAGAAGGACCCGAGCAAAGGCTGGTAATTAAAGTTTGGGGACTGCCTTGACACGAGCTCTGCAGCTGAATCAGCACCTGACCTTGGGAGAGGCATTTAGGGGATAAAAGCTGTGAAACCCAGCACTGGCAGTGGTGGGAACTGGAGATGCTGACCTGAAATGGCCCAAATCCACACCCCGCTCCCACTCAGCCATTCCCTGCTCTCTCCCTCTGGGAATGTGTCAGAGCCCACATCCAAGTGCCCTGGCTTGGCCCCTTTGGGTGCTCAGCTTCATTCCCAGTGCTGTACAGAAACCAAGCAGAGTGGAGGCAAACTGCTGCTTTGCTTTCCCTACAGAGCTGGAAATGAAACCCAGCAGGCACACGGGTCCATGGGCAGGCACAGCAAGACAAGCTACCCAAGGGAAAAGAGATGGTTTCCCCTCAGCACAGCAGCTGAGCTGTGCATCCCAGCACCTCCTTCCCCCTCTCCTGAACCTGCTGTCCTCTCCAAATCAATATTTAATTAAAGGACTAAACCTGATTGATGCTCAGCCCCCCAAGCAGCTCAGTGGGAAAGCAGTGGGAGCTCAGAGGCAGCGATCGATCGCCGTTATCTGCCCAGGGTGGGCTGTGTCCCCCTGCCTCCACAGGGCCACCAAGGGCCAGCGTGGCAGGACCAGTGATGGCAGCAGGGCACGTGCCACATCTCCCAGGGTCACCTTGCAAAGGAGGACAGAGCAGGAGACTATTGCTTCACCCGTGGGCCGTGTAAAATAGACAGATTTGCTCCTACCCATCCTAAAATGATTTTTCGGTGTCTGAGGCTGCTGGAAGATAAATTGCCAGTGTAGAAGCTGGCTGGGAAGTTTGTCCTGGTGATAAATGGATGAGGAGGTAGCTTGGACAACTGCACAGAGGCAGATAAGTCGAGAGTGTTGTGAGTGAAAGGTCACATGCAGGAGAGCACCTCTGTGTGCTGACACAGAGCAGGGCATGAGAAAGGGGAAGGGGCTGCAGCTCACCAGTGCAGTTCCTCTCATCACTGCTGTCTGAGCAGTCCAGATATCCGTCACACCGCTCTGTCACCATGATGCAGGCCTCTCCATCCTCACATTTGTAACCATTAGGGCACAACAGGGTGCTCTGAGTAGCTGAAAAAGGCAGAACAGTTCAGGACTCAAGGTAGGGAAGTTCCCTCACCAGCACTGGGTGGTCTGCACTTCCAGTGCTGCTCCCAAAGGGAGCTAGTGGGGTGGCTGCATGTCTGGGATGAAGCTCATGCTGATGTGTCACTCATAGGGGTGCAAAAACCTGGCTGCATCTTCTGACATGGTGGCACCAGAAAAACCTGGAGCTTATCCCATGGAAAACAACAACTGGACTTCTAATGGCAATGGCACTGCTTGGGCTCTTTACTCCTTTTTTCTGGGATGCTGCATTTGCAGCACGGATTTCCTCAGCAACAAAACTCCTTGGTGGCCTCCCTGTCCTCTCAAGGAGCTTCCCAGGGGAAGGAGCCAGGTGAGACTCTCTCCTCTCCCCGCACTTACGGCAATTCCTCTCGTCCGTGCCATCCTGGCAGTCCCGCACGCCGTCGCACCGCTTCCAGTTGGGAATGCACTTGTGCAGCTGCTGGCACTCGAACTCGAACCTGCTGCAGCGCCCCGGGAGCGCCGGGGACGTGGCTGTCACGTTGGGTCCTGCACAGAGAGCAAGGGAGGAAACCACCCAAGGCACGGCCACTGTCACCAGGAGCGACCAAAACCCGTCCCCAGGTGGGGCCCGACTCCACTAGATGGCAATCTCTTCCCATCTAGCAGGTGGAGGATTCCTGCTGGGATGATGCCTAAGCCATTCTCTCTCCTGACTGCAGAGGGCTGGGAAAGCCACTGGTTTACAGGGAATGTCCTGCTCTTGCTGCATGTGGAGCTGGAGCAGTGTCCCAGCTGGTGGCAGGAGGGCTGAGCCCATGGAGAGAGGAATCACAGAATCCCAGGATATGCTGAGTTGGAAGGGACCCACAAGGATCATCGAGTCCAACCCTCAGCTCTGCACAGGCCCAGCCCCAAGAGTCCCCCCTTGTCCCCAGAGGATCATCCCACCCCTCCTGGAGCTCTGGCAGCCTTGGGGCTGTGCCCACTGTGGGCAGAGAAGAACCTTTTCCTCAGAGGCAACCTAACCCTGACCTGACACAACTCCAGGCCATTCCCTGGCTCCCCTGTCCCCACAGAGCAGAGATCAGTGCC
Organism: Calyptomena viridis; assembly: GCA_013390005.1. Classification (NCBI taxonomy): domain Eukaryota; kingdom Metazoa; phylum Chordata; class Aves; order Passeriformes; family Eurylaimidae; genus Calyptomena; species Calyptomena viridis. The sequence continues at coordinate 382,357 of WEIV01015976.1, read as the reverse complement.
TGCCCCTCCTCTTCCTCCCGTAAGGAAGTTGCCACTGCAATGAGGTCTCCCCTCAATCTCAAGACTTTTACACCACGGTGTAATTTAACCCTGTAATCTGGCAAGGCTCTGAGACGGAAAGGCCAACACCCCTCCCAGCTGTGATCCTGCAGGAAGAGGGGAGGGATGAGGGAGAGGAAAGCTTACGTGAGGTGGGACAGGCCTCCTCATCAGAGCCATCAGGGCAGTCCCTGTAGCCATCACAGACCCAGCTGTTCATGATGCAGGAGCCGCTGTTGCAGCGGAAGTGGTTCACTAAACACGTCGGTGGGATCAACGTGGTGATGGGATGAACTGGGGAACCTAAAAACACACCGGGGAGAGCTGACCCGAGATCCCTGCTCCTGTGTATGGGCTGCAAGCTGTGCCTGCTCCCATCAGCAGGTGGGAAGTGGGGAGCAGGCAAAGCATCACAAGCCCAGTGTTTCCTTCTGCACAGCTCCTAATCAGGATTTTCAATAACACAGAATAAAAAGCTGCATAAAAGTGCACACTCAGCCCATTCTTGGGAGATTTTGGAGCCCATTCATGGAGATTTTGGAGTCATAGAGACTGACATAGGCTGCCCCAAGCAGTCCTATGGGAAGGCAGCTGATGGTGAGAGTGGTTCTTCAGCACATCACAGCCCAGCCTCAGCCAGAGCAGAGCACCATGTGTCCTTACCCTCACAGTCCTTCTCATCAGACCAGTCCCCACAGTCATTCTCCTCATCACACTTCCACCGGTTGGGGATGCAGTGCCCATTCCCACACTGGAACTGGTAGTACCGGGAGCAGTTTGGGGCCTCTGTTGGGTTTTCTGACAACGAGAGGAGAGTCCTGTGAGCCACAGAGTCACCTCAGCACTCTTCAGCATGGCTGAGATGTGGGAGCACCTCAGGCTGGCTATGGCTGGCCCAAAGAACATCACCCTGAGCAGCACAGGCACAGTCCTTTCTCTTCATGTCCAGCATCCCCATTCCTCCCAGCCCTCACTAGCCTGTTGCCACCACTGTTACATCTCCATGCTGGGTGCCTCATGGCCAGACACAGCCCATGATCTCAGAACCAGAGCTGACAGCAAAATTCACCAGAGCGTGGCAGAAATGGAAAATCAAACCCTGCAACTCTGAAATGAAGATGCAGCTGCCTTGCCAGGCTGGGTACAGCTCCTACAGCTACCCAGGGAACAGTGGTAAATATTGAGTTTGGCTGAAAACTGCCTGTCTGCTTTGGGATCTGCAGAGTAAATATGGTCACAAATGACTTAGTCAAGCACAGGATGTGCCAGCTGTATTGGATTTTCAGCGTGTTTCACTTTATCTACCTGCAGTATGAGGGAAATGATGCTGATCTCCATGTGAGACACACTGTGATGTGCACACGGAATGCTACACACACACATATATGTACATACATGAGTATCTACGTAAAACATGAAGAAGAGAGTACTCTGTGCTCCTGGAATTCAAAGAAAGATAGAGTTACAGTGACAGGAGACCCTGAGGTATTGCTCACCACAGTTTGCTTCATCAGAGTAATCTCCACAGTCATCCATCCCATCACACTTCCACACCAGGCTGATGCACACACCATTCTGGCACTGGAAGCTGAACTGGTCGCAGGTCCGGTGGAACTCGGGGTCCTGGGCTGCAGGGCAGCATGGAGAGGTTTAGTGCAAAGACCAAGAGCTTGAGGGAAACTCATTGCTGGGGAGGCAGGAGCACGCTCAGAGGCAAGCATGGATTTATAAGCAGAGCATTACAGTCTTGAGCCACCTCTTAGATCTGGCAGCTTTCTGGTACCCTGGTTCTCCCCATGCCTCTGGTCTCCTCCTCTATCCACCCCTCCTCTAGCAGAGATGCCCCATACCACACTTACAGCAGCCAGCATAGTTGGCATCTTCATCGGATCCATCTCGACACTGGATGATGCCATCGCACACCATGGAGTGGAACAGACACTGCTGCCTGTTCTTGCACACAAAATCCATGTAGCGGGTGCACAGAGGTTCTGGAGAAACGGGAGGTCAGGAGAAGAGGGGGTGGCACCTCTGCTGGCCTTGGCAGCAGGGATCCCCACCCACTGGGACCTGCATGGACCTGAGTGGATTTTAGGAATTTACAGAAAGTTCCCAAGACAAACAGCTTGAGCTGTGTCCCTGCACAGGCTGCCCTCACCCAATAACACATTGGGGTGTAAACCCAAAGAGAGGGTTTGGTCACCCCCCTGAATACAGCCCCTGACAGTGTCCCAGCCTGACCACTGCGCCGTTTGCTGACCCGCCGATTTCCCAGGGGGCTCCTGAATGCTAACTAAGGCTTTCCCATTATCTCACCAGGGCTTTATTCCCAGCGAGACAGGCTTTGGCAGACCATAAAGGCTGCCAGCCCTCGCTGCAGGGGCCCCATGGCTCTGGTACTCACCACAGTGCTGCTCATCCGAGGCATCAGAGCAGTCGTTGATGCCATCACAGTGTTTGCTGGTTGGGATGCAGGTGCCATTGGGGCACTGGAAGCCATTGCACTTTTTTTCTGAAATTCACAATTGGGTGGATGTCGTGTGAGTTGTTTGGGGGTTTTTTTAAAGCTCATTTAATTAGCTAGAAAAAGCCATGGCACAGCCCCAGTTGACTTTGCCTTGTGTCTGCTTTTGGAGGGATGGGAATCACCCCCCTGAGTTTGCTGAGTTTTATCTCAGAGGGTTTGTAGAAATGCCTCCCACCCCATGGCACAGCCACATACACACAGAGCACACATTACCACAGTTGGAAGGATCCTCATCAGAGCCATCCTGGCAGTCGGCGTCGCCGTCACAAGCCCAGCGCTGGGGGATGCAGTGGCCGTTCTGGCACTGGAAGCTGGAGGCCTCACAGGTGTGATATACTGCTGAAACCAGAGCCAGGGGGACACCTGAGTGTGGGGTGTCACCACGTCCCCACTGAGCTGCAGCACATGACGAGTTGGGGCACAGCACCACACAGCCCTGCTCCCTCCACATGCACCAGGACCTCACACCATGGCAGGTCCCAGCACTGAGCACAAGCAACCACCCCATGGACCCCAGACAAGAGAATTCCACGAGTCCAGGTTCCCCATGCTGTGCTTGCTCACAAGCCTGCTGTGCCTCAGGGATGACTTCTGGAGGCTGTTGCCTAAAGTCGGCTCTTAGAGAAAGAAGTTTCCTTAAGAGTCGATTTTAGGCAACAGGCCAGAGCCCTCCCAAAGCTCTCCCAAGGTTCCCTTTAATGTCAGTCCTTGGTGCATGTGGGCAAAGGTGACAGTGGTGGCATCTTGCCAGAGATGGCAAGAAATGTCACAGAGATCAAGCAAGCCCTGGCAGAACACCAGGATCCCCTGTGCAGGGCAGGACCAACTCAGAGACAGCCTTCAATTGAGGCAAACAAAGCTGTTCCATGTTGCCAAAGCAAACTAGAAATACAATTCTCCTAGGGGGCTTTCCTTAAGCTCCTGTCATGAAAATATCTGCCTGTGGGGTATCTGGGTGGAAGCTGAGTCTGTGTTGTCACTTTAGAGACAAATGCTGCTCTTCAACCAGGAGAGCGCTCAGAGTTATTGAGAAAAGCAATGTTCAATTTAATTAAATTGCATGACACTGAATTTTAGGTTAGAGAGTGACATGCACTTGCAGATATTTCAAAATAGTACAATCTTGTGGCAGTAATATTCTATTAGGTATTCAGCGTGAAATGTAATTATTTTAGATAAGCGCAATAATTGCAGCCGGTGGAGTCAGACGGAATGTTCCTCAAATAATTGTGATCCTCTTAGATAATTTCAACTTTAGGCTTTACAAACCCGATCTGCTTTTTGAAGTAGGTTCCTTTCCTGTAGTAATTCTCTCTGGAGAAACTCATATGAGAGATATGTGATACCAATATAAATTAAACCTTCTTATAAAGCCACGCTCCCGGAATGCTAATGACCAGGATCCCCAGTGCTATAACCCCGTGTGCTCAAGGCACAGCAAATGCCTCAGGGGTGAGCACACAGGAGCTGAAAAGGATCTCCTAAATCCTCATGCCAGAGCCCCACAACAGCAGCTGATGTTGCTGTCTGTCCCAATGGCTCCAGGCTGCAGCCACAGCAAAGTTATTCCAGCATTCCCAGGGGCTCTTGTGGTCCCCACAAAGTTCCCTCAGCCCCACCAGCCCAGTGGATCTCCACCACATGGCATGGAAACCACTTTTACCTTGAAATATTCCATGTATTTCTTTATAAATACAATCTTGTGTCTTTCACTGATGGACTGCCTACTCTCAGAATTCTCTACTCATGCAAATACTTAGGATTTTTGGCCTGGTTGATGTTTTTGCCTGCTTGTTTTATAGTGGAAAAGACCAACACACTGTTATGTGTTGGCTTTTCTAATAAGAAAAAGGCTCTGTGTGGGTGTTAACCTCAGGAGACTGCTGAGGAACATCAGTGTTACACTGTGGTGGGGAGGATGGTTGAGTTTTGTGATTTTCAGCTGCAAACACAGAGTGAGGCTCACAGGATTCGCTGCACAGGAGATACAAACTAGGAACAATATTATTTCTGGCAGGCAGGTTGCATCAATATGAGCTGTAAGCAAAACCAGAGGAAGTCTTCCATGTGTGACTCCCTACTTAGGTTGACACCCTCTTTAGGTTTTCAAGCCCATGGAGCAGTGAGGCTGCTAGAAGAGGAGAAGATTCCTGAACTAAATCTGCCTCTTTTTCAGATCAGTCAGTTGTGGAGAAGCTGTAGAGAATGTGCCTGTTTTCTGCACCATATTTAATGGCAAGAAAACTGAATTTAAGCTGTGAAATGCTGCCAGTGCACAGTGGTCTGATCACTGCTTCCCTGCAACACGGGAGCCCTTCTTGCCAGAAGAATCCTCTGGCTGCTTGGCAGCCACAGGCCTGCTTCCCATTCCATGGAGCTTTGCCTGTTGGTGCAATCTTGTCAGTAAAAAGCAAATCTGAATCACTGTGTGAGCAGCTCAAAGCTGTCAGGAAATTCCCAGCCAGTCCCAAAGCCCATTGAAGGCACTGGAGGAAAGAAACCTTTGGATTTTGGAGCACGGCATCACCCCAAGGTGATGCTGGGTGCTCTAACAAGCAGGGAAGCTGAGGCACAAGGTGTTTGCCAATGTCTCCCAGGCTGTAAGTAATGAGTGTTTGCAGCAGAAGGTTATTGGTCACATCAAGGCACTCACCAGTGCAGTTCGCTTCATCAGACCAGTCCCTGCAATCGTTGTCCCCGTCACACATCCAGGAGAGACGGATGCACATCCCTGAGCTGCAGCTAAATTCATCATTCCTACACTGGTGAGCCTCTGCAAACGAAATATTTGGCTTCAGGTCACGGAGCAGAGCAGGACAGCAGGATTATCATGGCATAGAAATCTCCCAGAGAGGAGAAGAACCGGAGCACGGCCTTGTTCTCTCCTCCTGTCCCTCATTTCCCAATACACAATGGTCCTATCCCGAATTTCCCAGCACCCAGCAAATGATGGTCCTGTCTTCCATTTCCCAGTACCCAGTAAATGAGGAGGAGGCAGCTGTTAGCCTGGATAAACAGGAGAATCTGACAAACCACTGCCTTGCCCTGCACCATGAGTAGCATCTATAAGCATCCAGATGAGTAACAGCTATGAGTAGCACAGATGTTGGAGAGCAGCTTTCCACCTTTGCACAGGGAAGGAGGTTGGAGTGAGGGCACTCACCACAGTGGCTTTCATCACTGTTGTCCCCACAGTCGTCCTCCAGGTCACATTTGTAGGACAGTGGGATGCAGGTCCCCGAGCCCTGGCAGCGGAACTGGGTCTCGGTGTCACACACAGTGGTGGCTAATGGAGAGGGGAGGGAGGAGGAAAAGGAGGTTAAGGTGGAGATTGGAAAATGGTTTCTGCTGCCTTAGCGTGTGTACTCAGTGCAGGGAAGTGAAGAGAGGGATAGTATCCTGTGAGCTTTGCTGAGTTGCTGCTCTTGTATTTTAATGCCATTTTTAGGCACTTTGAGTAAAACAGAGCAGAGAAGGGTCAGTTTTCTGTCTCAGGATCAGGACTGAAGGTCCTGATGTCCACTCCCAAGCCAGGGGCAGTGCCTTTCAGCCAGGGAGTAAGAAGCCAAGGCTGTAGAGCTGCCTGCTCCCCACAAAGGGCATCGAAACCACACACAGGTGGTGGGAGGAGACAGGGCAGCCAAAGGAGGGGAAAAGCTGGGCAGGAGTGTTTCTGTCCAAGGCAGCATCCCTAGGCCAGGCTGGTGACCCCTCACCAAGGAATGGGGTACCCACAGAGGCTTTCCCCCACCTAGAGCCGCTCAGTGTCCTCACACTTGGACTCTGCTGACTGGTGTGTCAATATCGGCAGGAAAATAAGTTCCTTATTGGTACAAAATAAGCACAAACATCATCTCTCCAGGAACACCTGGTCCTCCAGCAATTCTTAACCTTAAATCCGGCCCTTTTTCCACAGTGCACTAATCCAAACCCCCCAGCTCTGCAAAGCTGTGGAGCACCTGCCCCTCCTGCACACATTGGCAGTCCCCAATTTTGCTCAAAAAACGTGACCTCTATCTTTACTGTGTGAACTTGATTTATTAGCTCAACAAGAGACCCATGTCTGCATGAAGCAGATAGAAAGTCACTTCCCATCTGCACTCTTTTCCTCAGCATTGTGTCCTCAATTACCTTGAGAAGACAATTATTGCAAGAGACAAACTCTGTTGGCATCAATCTCACCAAACTTTAGACGTTGACCCCTGAGTTGGTCAAGGGAGAAATACTGGCCATTGTGGCACACCAATCATCCAGCTGGGTTTGGATGTCTATCAAAGGAGGTGAGTTCCACCTCCAAAGTACCTCTTACTCTCCCTGGCAGTGAAGGGAATGTAGACCATCAGCTCAGGTGTGATGCCAACACAGCAGACATCTAAATTTGGACAGGTTAATGCCACCACAGGACACTTACGGCAGTTCTTCTCATCACTCATGTCCCCACAGTCATTATCATTGTCACACTGCCAGATGCTGTTTATGCAGTTCCCATTGGAGCATCTGTACTGGTTTGGCAGACACGTGTTTTCTGGTGCAAGAGGGAGAACAAAAACAAGCTGGCATGAGGCTTTCAGAAATGGGCCATACTCCTCCTCAACAGAGGAAAGGTCACACCGACCTCTCCTGATGGCAGAAGATGCTTCTCAGCATAAACCAGCAGCAAGAACCACGGGGTTTTACCTTCCTTCATGCAGGTGTTGTTCTTCATGACGTAGCCATGAGGACAGTCACACTTCACCTCCCCCGTGGGCAGCACGGTGCTGGACACCCCCTCAGGGCACTTGCAGCTCCTGCCATTGTTGGATTTGGGCAGGCAGAGCAGGCTGCAGGGCCTGGTGATGCAGGCATTCTCCCCTGGAGCCAGGGCAGGGAGGAAGGGGACATTGTCAGGACAGAGGGCTGGAGATGCCCAATTTCACCTGCCAGCTCAGGCTTTGGAGCCAGCTCTGCAGTGCTGAGGGGCCTTGGGAATGCACAGAACCATCTGCTCCAGGGAGTTTGAGGGCCTTAAATGTCCTCCCAGTCTCCTGCAGGATGGTGACTGGCACCATCCTGACCCTTTGATGGTCTTGCACCCATCTAAAAATGGGTGTAGATCAGCCCATTCATCACACGGGGGCTGCTGCTACCATATCACAGCTCAGATGGATGGCTAAGGGGAGGACAAAGTTGGTGCAGCTCTGAGACACCATTATTTTTTGGCCCATACAGCAGTTTGCATGGAAAGTCCGTGGTCTGTGACCTGAACTATGAGGTGCCACCACAGCCAACTGCCCTACAAGCTCTCTCCCTGATGGGAGAGAGCAACCTCTCTTGGCAACCAAAAAGCAGCACATATCCCTCATGAAACTCATTCCTTATGAGTGTGCCTAAGACCTTCAAACCCTGAAGGAATGGGGATACATTCAGGCTCATGAATGCAAGTCAGGATGGCCCGGCAGCCTGGGAACCTTTGGAAGTGGGGCATGAACACATTTCTAAATTGCAGGGGAGATCACCTGCACACTCTCACAATTACCTGTTGTCTTTCCTCTGTAAAAGATTTTCATATCCATGATCCCATTTAATCGGCCAACCAGGATCTCCATTCTCGAGCCACTGTTTTTGGATGCTCTGAAAATACTCAGCTGTGACCAGTCGTTCCAGTAGATTTCATTCTGAAACACAGGCTTTGCTCTTAGTGTGAGGACCAGCACTGCTAAGCCACCCTAAATACTGGATGTGGGATGCACAGTGCCCCCAACCCAAAGAGGAGAAGAAGAGGAAGCCCTGAGGTGGGATTTGAGCAGGAATGGAAGCAACAGTCTGATCTGCTGAGAGGCAAACAGTGTGGGAAGATAGTGCAGTGCAGCTGCTTGGGAGTGCTGAGCATTCTTGGATGTTGGTCCTGGTTTTAACTGCAACTGCCTGCTCGTTTCAGGGATCTGTGGGAATGTGCCAGGAGTAGAAAGAGAGCAAGCATCACGGCTGCTCCAAACCACATCCCACCCTCCAAATGCAGTGTGCTCAGTGCTCCTGCACCACCAGCCTCAGAGCCTGCACGCTGTGGAAACACGAGCCTTTGGGAGAACAAACCTTAAACACAGCAATAGCATAAGGGTGAGGGAGGCTGTCCAGGATCACAGATCTCTGCATCCCGTTGAAATCCACCCTCTCGATCCTGTCCATATAGGCTTCAGTCCAGTAGATCCAGTGGTCATCCACAGAGATGCCGTTGGGCCACCGCACACCCTCCGAAACGATGCACCCGGCCAGTGACCCGTCCATGTCACTCCTGTAAATCCCAGCTCTGGAGTCCCCCCAGTCTGTCCAGAACATCAACCTGACAACAGGCAGAGAGGTTACTCAAAATCATCACAAAACAGCTCATCAAAAGGAACCAGGTTTCGAAGCAGAGGTTTGAATGCTTTACATTCCGTGTCTCTTGCACGACATGCCTTTGAAAAGGGAGCTCTGCAATTCTAATGAACACCACCAGCAGATCTGGGAGCAGCACAGAGGCTTATTTAGCTGCAAGCTCTGTGGTGTGAGTGCAGCTGCAGGTTACCCTGCTGTGAACTGTTTCACTTTAGCACGGATGCCTAAAGACAGCTCGGGTTTGTCAGTGCTGCCTTTGCAGCCGCAGCAAAACCCTGCTCAGAAAGATGTAACTGAGATTTGGCCCTTGAATTCGAGCAGGGCTCAGGTTCTCACGCACCACTGCAGCTTTGCCCACTGACCAGACCAGTTTTACTGGCAGGAAAGGTTATTTACTAGTAGATATGTATGGGTAGGAAAGAATAAACAGTTTATGATCTCTGCTCTGAGGTGGTTGGTGCCTTAGTTGGGCATGTGCTGGCAAGAGTGGGCTCCACAGGGCAGGACTGTGAGCTGGACCCACTGTGCTGTGTCTGTCCCCCTGTTTTTGCTTTCCAAGCTGTTCATGCAGCCCTCTCCCTTGTGTTTGCCTCTCAGGAGTTAGTGGTGAAGGATCAGCAAGGTTTCCCTGGGGAATCCCAGGGCAACCACTTGTGATGCTCTTTCTTACCCATCTCGGGGAACCAAAGCGAGGGCTCTGGGTCGTTCAAGAATTGAGGAGTTGAGGACAGTGAGTCGCAGGTCTCCATCTGGGTTGGCGACCTAAACCAAAAACAAAACCAGGAGGGGTGTGTTTTCTGCACTGCTTAAAGTGACATGAAATCTGTGCCAGGTAATTATTGCTCCCTAGTAAAATACACACTGCCACAGTCACGTCTTTGTAGCATAGGTGGGCTCAGCTGTACCTCAATTTTGGGAATCCCAGCATTGACCCAGTACAGCAATTGACTGAGAGGTTCAAAGGCCAAAGCTTCCACTGTTTCCAGCCCGGTGCTTACGATTATTTCTTGCCCAGAGCTGCCGTTGAGACAAAGACGCTGGAAAAAAAAAAATAAAATCAGAATAAAAGATAAGGAACTTCCTCGGGCTGAAGGTGAGGGTGGTCAGGTGTGCAAGGCAAGCTGTGACAGACAGGTTGTAGGTGAGGAGTACTGAGACAAACATTTGTATTTCAGGGTGTGGGTGCAACATCCTGCTGTGAGGAGGTGATGCTGCGCCCACAGCAGCCTCCCCACTGCCCAGCTCACCTGAATAATATCCAGGGTGACATCAGCCCAGTACAAGCAGTTGTGGTCGTAGTCAAAGTCGAGGGCAACTGCCCCTCTCAGCCCTGCCAGGGGCAGCTCCTCACTGACACCCGAGGCCAGGTCGTAGCGGTGGATGGAGTAGCGGGTGGCGTAGAGAATGAACTCGTTCTCCTCTGCAACAACAGCCAGGGCCTTATTTAGAGGCCATTTTAGGCTACTCAAGGCATAAAAACAAAATAGCAGGTATTTTCTGACCCCTGGCTGCACGTTTGAGCACCTCAGGGAGGCAAAGAGCCTTTGTCTCAGTGGGATTAGGTTAATGAGGATGTGGTGGTAGCCTTATGTGGGTCCAGAAATACACTGTGCCCATTGTGTATTCCACGAGCAGGAGGTAAAAGTGTGACCCCTTCCTTCCCATGTTATCACACTGCCAAATAGAAACAAAACACTGATCTCCTCTTCATCAAAAATGCCATAAAAAAGGTGGGAGTGATGTAAATCTGCAAGTCCTAAGGGACACGGGCACCGCAGGGAACATCCCAGAGTGGATTTTTGTTACTAAATTGTGCCAAATTCAATGTAATGGGATCCTGGGCTGGGACAAAGTCTCCTGGGCATTAGCACACTACTGGTCAAGTCCAATAATGCTATTAATGAGTAAAGCTAATGTCAGTAAGTAACTCTGGCTGTGCATCCCTAATGAGATTATACGGAGATATGAAACAGATACTGTACATGAAAGTGTTACCATGGTGCGAGCCAACACGTATCTGAAGACGATCAGCAAATACTCTGGGAACACAGCACTTCAAAGGGCAGCCCAGTGGGGACGGCAGGTTTATTTTGCAATCAGCAGGGCCCTTCTCAGCATGACCAACACAGCTCTGCAAATAGCTCAAGAGGGCTCAGAGGGGTGAAAAACGTGTCGGGCTCTGAAGGGGGAGTTAAACTAAGCACGCTGCTGGCATGAATCCCAGCAGAGGGGATGCTTCCCTGGGCTGTTGTGCACCCTGAAACATCTTAGGACAGTGCAAGGGAACCTCGTGCTGGTGGATCTGGCTGCTCTGCAGCCCTGTGGCTCTGCTCAGCTGCCCCAGCCCTTGCATGAGCCCCTGCCTCGGGCTCTGGAGCTGCAGCACAGCAGCATGCTGATCACGCAGCTCATGACGGCAGATTAAATTAAGGCTGTAATGAGCAGAATGCAAATAACTTCGGCAGCACAGAGCCATGAGACTGTTTCAGTGCCTTGTACATTTGAGAGGAGGAAATAATGATGGGGGAGAAGTCTGGCAGACGTGGGCATGAGGGCTGAAGGGCAGCCTCTGCCCTGGTGTGGCCCCAAACAGTGGTGGCTGTCTCAGGGTGGTACCTTCTCAAAGGTTTCTCCAGGATGGAAGTATCTTTGATCTAATTCCTGTCTTTCTGGTTGGGTTCAAGCCAGCTACAGCAACGACATGACCAGGATAAAAGGGCTTCTGCCTGCAGCCTGCCCCTGAGGGACTCAGAAGCAGAGACAGCCACGGGCTGCTCCTGAGCGGGACCTTCTGGCCACTGGACAGAACAGGAGATGATGATTTGTAACCCACCGCGGCTCCTGTGTCACAGGTTTTGTCTGAGAGCCCTGAGAGAGTTTGTGCAAGGTCCCTGAGGCACCAGCCAAGGGTTTTATGAATGAAGCCCTTGTGCCCAGAGCAGCCCTGTCCCCACTCACCAGCCAGCGGGCACGGCACCAGCTCCCCTTCGAGCCGCGACTCGATGTCTCCACCCGCACAAGTGTCCCCAGAGATCTTTCTGTAGCTGCAACACAGTTTATTTCATGGGAACTGTTAACAACCCATCCTGTGCAGCCACAATAAGCAGTGGTGTTTAATTGTAATGTGTGTCCAAACATGCCATTTGTTTACGGCCGCTCGTGGAGTGTTTTCATGTGGGTTTTGTGGTTGTTTGGGGGTTTTTAATTGTCAGTAGGATAAATCCCAGCATTTGAAGATGGGGCTGCCCTCCCAAATGCAGCACATACCCTCGAGTCTTCCTGTAGGTTGAGCCAACAGGACAAGGGACTGGTGGGTCGTAAGGTTTCCCAGCAAATTCAGGGTCAGGGACACAAACTTCTAAAGATAAATCATCGCTCAGTTTAAAGCCAAAATCACTGCAAGGAGAAAAAAGAGGTAAGGAGTGATAAGGAGGCAAAAAATGCAGCCATGCTATACTAGTACTCTGCTCTATTTTTGCACAGAATTTTTAAGAACTCAAAGTGTCTCAGAAGGCCATTCATTTATTATCAGCATTTAGCTGCATATAATATCTCAGAGTCAGACAGGACATTTCAAGAACATTTTGCAAATAGGTTTGCCAGTGGCTGAGCAGACTGAGGATGGTAAGGCAGCAAGGCAGAGCTGAGCCAGTGTGCTCTGAAAACCTGGCTGCAAGCCCCAATTCTCCCAGCTGGCTTAGGTCACTGCTGTGTCTCTTGGCTTGTGCTGTTGGTAAAATGGGAGTTACAGTGTGGCTGTTCCTTGGAAAATGCTGTGGAAGAGGTTATGTCAATCTGATTTTGCAGGGAACTGTGATCCTGAGGCAGGGATTTAGCTGCACCAGCCTTATTCTCAGTCTGCTCATGGTGAGCCAGACTTAGCCTCTGTCCCAGCAGATCTGGACTTGAGCAGATCTGGTGTGAGCTCCACTGAAAGCCCAGTCCCTGAAAAGCAGTTCACTTTCTAACCTCAAACCTTTGCATCAGATTGACAGAGCACATTTCCTAATCCTGAGAGCTGTGCAGTGTCAGTAATGTGCAAATTGCAGACAAAGTGATATAGGAGGGCCAGCTGCACCCCTGTGGCTAAAGGGTCACAAAGCCTTTTAGTGGAGGATCTCTATATGTGATGGGAAATTGTCCACCATCATTTGAAAGCTGATAGAGTAACAATACTTTCCTCTTCCATGGAACCTTTCAGAGCCTCCCAAAAGGCTCTAAAGACATTTAATTAAGTCTCATGCCCCATTATAAATGAAAGGATGTTTTCATTCCATTTAGTTTCCTCTTTGCTATAAAATGAAGCAGTGGCACTCAGAGCTACATAAATTGGGTGTTTGTTCACTTTGAGCGATTGGTCACAGATACTTATCTCAGATTTACAACCCAGACTAAAAGAAATTAATTGGTATTTACCATTCAAAGTCCTCCCTTGTACAAGAGCAGTTGGAGACCATGACAGGCCTGTCAAAATCTTCTCCGTTGAAACAGGTCGCATGAGGAGTCCTCCTTTTGAAAACGGTTTTATGCCCCAGTAAACACTCATTGCCTCGCTCATCAGAGGGTGACCACAGCTTGTAGTCATTCTCTGTGCAAGGGACCCCTGAGGGGAGAAAGAAGGTTGGGGTATAGAAAGGTGCAGTCCTTGCACCACCTCACACCAAGGGTTTAAAGGCAAGCGGGATGCAGATGTCCCTCGGTGCTCAGGATGCCCAAGATGTTTGGATGCCATGCACCACAGTAATGCTCCTTCCCTTCCCTCCCCACTCTTCCCTGTCACTAAATAAGAGACTTCCCCCAATCTGCAAGGCTCTAGCCCTGTCCCAAAGGAAGAGGCAAAGCCAAAAGCATTCCAGCTCGGAGTGTGCAACGGCACTCGGTGACAGGAGGCAACAAGCAGCTCAGTGGCAGTGACAGTGAATCTGTGATGCCTCATTTAAATGAAGTCGTTCTGGTTACCAAACAGATCCGTTCCTAACAAAACGTCAAGGGAATCAGCTATAAATTTTAGTCAAGTAAATTCCTCTGCTGGGTTTAACTGTGCTTTGATTAAAATGCTGCCTTGCAATCAAAGCTGAAATGGGTTATAAAACATTCATAGGCACAAGCCTTCAGAAGGAATTTTTTTTTTTCCGCTTTCCTTTTCAACACATTCCTCAGTGAGGAGGGCAGAGATATGGGGAGAGCACAGGGAACATGAGTGCCTTCAGCAGCAGTGTGCATGTGGACATGAGACACAAAGGACAGGGGACCTGAACCACAGCCCCTGCAGGGGATGCCCTCTCTGGACACAGCCAGCCTCAGAGATGGCTCTGTCACCTGTCCCCTTACCCAGCACGTCCGTGGTGTTGATCTGCAGGATCAGCCAGCTGTGGCCATTCTCTTTGTAGGAGCCAAAGATGGTGAATATGGTGCTTTTCTCCCCGGGCTCGGTCAGCAGGCCGTACACAAACACTGGCTTCTCCGAGAACGTGAACACTTTCCAGGTTTCCCCTTCATTTGTGCTGTACCTGTGGAAAGAAGATGGGGAGAGGTGCCAGGGGCATGTCCTGCTTGCTGCAGGGCACTCCTTCCCTGCAGGAGGGAGCACCAGGAGCAATCCCTGTGCCCTGACACTCACTTGAGCTGGTCGGTCTCGGTGCCTTGTGCGATGGCCACAAGAATGCCACCGTGGTCACCCCACGTGTAGTAGTGGGGGCCAGACAGTGCCTGGAAGAGAAACAGTGCTGAGGGGTGATCAGAGCCATGCTGAGCTAAGGGAGAATGGCTGGAAAGTGTCTTTTGTCAGAAACACTGCCTGACCAGAGCTAATGTTTCAGCCTGGGCCAAACCAAGTATCTGGAGGCACCAGAGATTCAAATGTTTATGGGACAACATCTGCAAACGAGAGCAGCCAGCCCAATTTCCCTAATAGCTGTGTGTAAGAGCTGCACTGAGCCCTGGAGTCTGCTCCTCCTATGCTTTGTGCAGGCAAAGAACCAATGGAAGAAGTGCCATGACATTAAACCAGAGCCCATTGCTCCCCATTTGTCACATCTGTGAGGCTCTCCTGGTGCTTGGCAGAGACTTGCCACCTTCCCAGACTGCAGAAACGTGTTGGTTCTCAGGCTGTGGAAGGTCTTCTGAATGATCAGAGAGAAGTGGGGCCATGGCATGCAGAAACAAGCCCTGGAGACAATTCATACATCCACCCCACGGAAAGAAACTTGTATTTCATGTTCACCTCCACCTCCACCATAAAATCACCTTTGCTTTCCAATCCAGCGAGACCAGTGCAGCTCTGGATAAAAAAAGGAAGCATGTACATGTATGACTGCCCAAAGGACATGCTGTCACGCTTGGGGACATTCTTACAGAGGGCACTCAATGTATTGTTTCTTTCCTCTCTGTGCTGTGAGATCACACCAGAGATATGGAGAGCAATGAGCCTTCCAGCTTGCTGTTTGCCAGAGCCAGGGGAAAGGAGTTGTGTTGCTGGTTCTCAGTCGAGGAGCTTCACTGCTGGGTCATTCTGCACCTCTGCTCGTGATACAAAGAGCCTGGATCCATCAGGGCCTTGGTGTTGTTAACTGTGGGTCAAGGCTTCCTTGGCATGTTTTAAATGCAAAGGCAAACCTGTCTGTGAGCCAGGGTAAGTTGGCACCTGAAAGTCTCGGATTTTGGATACCCTGCCATGGCTGTGAGCTGCTGCCTGGCTGCAAGGGCCCCCACAGCTGCTCCCCACTGGATTTTGGAGCCAGGACCAGCCTCTGAAGCCCAGTCACTTTGGCAGCAGCCAGACCTGTGGCAAGTCCCCACCACTGCTGTAGCTGCCCAGACCTCACCCAGACCACACAGCACTTACAGGAGGAGAAGGAGGATGCTAAATTCCCAGGATTAAATAGCTTGCAGATGTTGAAATACCACATTACACTGGCTGCAGAGTGCACAGGCAGACCACAAATATGGCCACAAACCAGAATATCCACTCAGTAAACAGCATCAAACTCCCCATAAACCGAGGGCAACATCCCGTTTTTCTGGAAGACACCAGAGCCTCTCCAGACACTCTCACATACAAATTCCTGGCTGTCAGTCCTGTCTAAAAGAGGCCAGATGACCTGTGCACAGGGCAGTCCTGCCAGATGAAAAGGAGAAATACAGGAGCTCTTCTGCATTTGAATCTACCACCTGCACCAAGAGGTTCACCTCCAACCAGCCCACGCCTGGTCCTACATCTAAAGACCCTTTTGCCTTGGTTTAAGGAACATTCAGCTCTTGGATTCATACATGGAGGTCATTTATCTTTATTGCTGCCAACATTCTACCTTCTCCACCACTACCTTGGCTGATCTGGTGAGCTTAAGAGCAGCCTTACCTCCCTCCACCTTGCTCCAGCACTGCTTGAGACATAGACATTGGTTTTCCTTGCCATGTTCTTGCCAATGGAGCCTAGAAAAATGGGAGAAATCATTCTTCTTGAGAAATGAAAAGTGATTGCTTAAAATGAAGCCAGACACCTCCAAACTATTTTTATCTCTGACTGAGGAGCTGATTTTTCACACTATAAATTAATCCCTTCAAAAGCAAATATTTTAAAGATTATTACACGTTTTAAAAGCAGATGGGGAAAAACCCATGGCTATAAACATGATTAAACAAAATGTGTGTGTTCTTCAGCAAAAGAGCGAGACAAACAGGAATTTCTGAGTCTTCAAGAAACCCTTCACATGGATCAGGGAAGAGGATCAGAACAGACCAGGTTTCTCACTGTGCTGCGGTAAAATGATCAAGCTGTAATTACAGTACAGGGACTGCAGCAGAGAAAGGACAGCAAAATGCACTATTTAATTGCATTTTATAACCTGCTTATACAAACTAGATGCTGCCAAGTTCCTCGTGTCCTGACAGTAATGAACCCCAAGCCAAGGGAAGGAAAGTACCAGTAGCAATGATCAGTCCTGGCGCTGACTCCTTGGAGAGAATGGGCATCCTACGGAGCTGGAAATTCAGCAGCTGGCTCAGGCGCTGGGCCAGGTGGAGAGAGCAGCCCTGGGAAAACTGGGAAAGCAAAACACTCCATTATCTCCATCCCACATAGTACTTCTTCACAGTGGGATTGCTCTCTCAGCCTCTTACAAAGGCTGGAAAACACCTCTAAGACCACCAAGTCCAGCCATCAACCCATCCCCACCACCCCCATCCCCACTAAACCGCGTCCCCAAACGCCCAGCGCGCTTTTGGGGTGGGATTCCCCCCACACCCCCACCCTGCCCCAGCCCACCCTGTGCTACCTGGCAGTCGATCTGCTCCCCATAGCGGGTCTGTGCCGGGGGCTGCAGCAGCTCCCAGGTGCCCCCCTTGTCGAAGGTGATGACGGAGCGCATGTTCTCCTCGCTGAAGGAGCCGTTGATCAGGGTGGCGATGTAGACGCCCCGCACGCCTTCCACGCGGTGGAAATCTGCAAAGGGCTCGTTGGCAAAGTACCTGAGGAGGAAATGCAGGGCTGGGACGGGTGAAAATGTAAATCACAGCCCTCCTGGGACTGGGGAAGTGTCAGTGCGTTGATCAAACACAGCCAGAAATTACACAGACTGCAGGAGATGTTCCCGTTTACTGCTGCCCATTAGGTGTGTTACTTAATTCCCACGTTACCTGACCAAGGTGTCACTCCCAGCTCCTCCTGGGCTGTAGTAGAGCACGTTTTCTAGAGACAGGGAGAACTTCAGGCCTTCTGCCTCTGAGATGTAGAGGTTGGTACGGTTGTTGTCGTGGCTGACACACACAAACACCTGGTCCTCCGAGGCATCAGCAATGTAATATTCCTTTGGGATGTAAGTGACAGGTGAGCAGGCTGTGTGCATACATGTAGGGTTTCCTCTTACCTACCTGAAAGCATTCTTCCCTCTACCCTTTTGTATTTTTTCCACTCAGCAAGTAGAAAATCCTCCCTTTGTTTTTTTTTGTGTTTCTCCCACAGTAATTCCTGTCCTCTGCCCTGCACAACCCACTGGCAAAGCCCCTCAGAGGCAGCACTGGGTGCCAAGCCCATCAGTGCTCCCTGCCTGGACCTCACTGAGACTGGGAGCATGTCCCACTGCTCTGCCAAATGCTGAGAGCCTGATTCTCATGCCATCCTCTGTCCCTATGGGATCACACACTCTTTGCAAATCCTGGCAGAACCCTGGGCTTCCTCACCCTGCAGAGAACTGGATGTTTCAGGTCATGCCAGTAAAGCCAGAATGTGCTCAGTGACCTTGCAATCCATGCCATGAGAAGAGGTAAGGTCCCCAAAAGCAGAGTCAGAGTACTGGGATCAGCCCCTCTCTGGGTATCCTGGGCTTTGCTGCCATCCTCCAGTGCTGGAGGAACTCGGTGACTGTCCAAGTACCACCGTGTAAACCACAACATCATCCTAATGTTGAGCTTTTCCTCAGCCAAACCCCCCAGCCAGGGTCATCCGAGGTCCCTTCCCACTCCTGCAGCGTCTGGTGAAAGGCAGCAAACTGCTGCTGGCTCGGGGGGGTGTCCTTGGCAAGGGAGGGAGAGAGGAGGCTGCTCAGAAAGCACCACTTACCTTAATTGGATGCTTGGTAACGAACTGTGCCACGCGCATCGGCTTGCGGTTAAAGGAAACCCAGAGCTGGACCGAGGGCGGCTCTGAGCTGCCAAGCAAACGCTGTGCAGAGCAGAGGGACATATTAGGAGTAGCTCTCACCCTCCAAATCCCCCTCATCTCCACCGGGGGCCAAAAGGCAGGCTGGGATAACCCAGAGCCTCGGGCTTCCTCCTCCCCGAGTGTGGGCAAAGCTGGGACTGGTGGTGGGAGCAGTGCTTCCTGCTTGGGGCTTAAATTGCCACAGCCCATGAGATAAACTGCCTTTTCTGGTCACTTGGGTCAGGGTAAGGAGGCTGGTTTTAGTTCCTCCTTTTTCTGCAGAGCAGCCTGTCCCTTCCTCCCTATTTTTAACAATTTGTGCAGAATGAAAGGCACCAGCGCGAAGCCAGAAAAGTAAAAAGCTGGGGGCAACCTATTTCATATGGGATGCCAGTGGTGAGAACCTAAACCCAGATTTAGGCTCCAAAAATAAGCGGCCTGGTTTTTCCCAGGCTCTGCATCGCTAAGCAACCATGCCTCCCACGGAAAGGAGCACAAGTCAGAGCCCTGGGAGCCTTTGCCACCCAGCCTGTCCTCTCCCCAGGAACACTCCTGCTGCAGCCAAGGCTTGATACAAGAGTCTGATTTCAGACCCGAGAATAAAATTTCCAAGTCAGGGGGTTGCAGGCAGCCTCCCTCTGTCTCAGTGTTTCCCATCAATCTCTGCCTTGGTGTGGAATATGGGTGATTTTATTGATGTTTAGTGTACCACCAGTCATTAGAGCTGCAGGAGAAAGCAGGAAGTGCTTTCCCCTGTGCTCCAGAATCAGAAAAAGCTCCAAGGAACTCCTAAATTGAATTCAAACCTGCCCTGTGCTTTCAGAATGCCGCCTCCAAGCTCAGAGGCTTCTCTGCAGAGACACAAACCACCCCTGGTGTTTCACCCAACACCACCACCAAGCCTAGATAAAATCTCCTGCAAACCACAGACCAGGCACTGTGCCAAGGGGCCAGGCTCTGAAAGTTACAGGCTGTACTACCTGCAGGAGAGACTTTTGAGAAACTGAAATTGCTCTGCAAACATGTTCCCTGCCAGTGCTGGACACCACTGTGCTCGCTCGGAGGTGACACACTGCCTAGGAAACCCTCCATGGTTCTGCAAGCAACCACCTTAAATGGCAAAAGTTCCTTCTTAAAGCACTCAATGGCAGCTGCAGGAGGGGGAAAGCAATGCTAAAGTCTTCTGAAAAGAAAGCTGCTCCTTAAATTCTAGTAGGATCAGGATCCCTCTGGTGTCGTGTTTCTGATTGTCCAGAAAGGAGCTGCCTCAGAGAAAGCACAGACCTTTTCTTGCTTTCATTCAGGTTTGTCTGAAACTGGCCAAGAACTGCAGAAACTACAGGCAGGTCCTGGCTACAGAGGGACCAAGAGACTGCTTTAGCTCACTCCCATCCTTTTCTTAGGAAAGCAAACTGAAAATCCAGCTTTCTTTCCGGGCTGGAGCACATTAGGCTACTTGGACCTAGTCCATGTTTGATGGTAATCTCCTCTGACAAGCGGCCTCCTAACCACAGAGCTGCTGAGCCACCACCCCCCTTCCTCTGCCACCCCCACCCTGAACATCCTGCCCAGCCATCCTTTGGTTCTTCCCAGGTCCCAGCCCTTTGCAGGCTGACCTACTTCTTCTGCCCATCCTGCTGAAGGCAGGAGTATGGAAACACCTCGGAGCGCCACTGGCAGAGCAGCATGGGCAGGCACTGCTTTGTCCATGAGTCTGGGGGGAAGGCAGCTGCAGGCAGCCTGGGTGACACCTCTGTGACAAGCTAAACATGAGGTCTGAAGGCTGTGAGGTGCAGCAGTGAGCAGCATCACCCCTGGCACACGTGGCCACGGCGGTTCTGCCCCAAACCATCGACCCTCACCCTCGGCGGAGAATTTCCCACACGACACTTACCACAGACTTTGTTGCAAACATGTATTTGTCCCTGAGCTGGAAGTCCTCGACGTCTTCCAGGATTATTTCCTTATTTTCCCGGCTTTGAAAGAAGTCTGTGCTGCGGATGACGGTGGAAGCCCCGGAAGGCTCGTGCCGCTCGATGTACACCGTGTTGGGCTTATCGTAGGGCTCAACCCCCCTGGGGAGGACAAAGGTGCTGGTGGTGCCTCTGTGCTCACACAGTGATGCAGAAGGCAGCAGGTACTGAGGAGCAGGAGCCCTTCCAAGAGATGGGGTAGGGGGGATGTCTGTGTGGGTGGCTGTCTCTTGTCACCCCGCCGTGCCACAGCCCCCCAGGGCAGGGTGAGGGGAGCAGGGGGACAGGGCTGGAGCAACCTGGTTCCTTGGCTTGCAAATGAGGCAAGAGGTGGGGAATGAGAGGAGGCAGGAGCTGGGTGTGCACAGGTGGGATACGTACCACGAAAAGGACTTTACATGTTCCTGAATCATTATCCAGGTCTGGCCAAAGTCATCTGATTTCCAGAGCTGCAATGACAAAGGTGAGAGATGCCAGTGGGACTGGGACACAAACAGACCCAATCTTTTAAGAGACCCAGTCTCAGGCAGGAGAGACCTGCATCCACCTGTGAACTACTCTGATAACTTCTTTTTCTGTGGCAGCTCCTGGAGCAGCAGCAACCTTTCTAACAGCAGGAGAATAACCCAAACATGAAAACATTGTCCTTTAGTCTCCTACCACAATGATCTCTTGACCCACCTGGTTTTACACTAGAAATTTACTCAGAAATAAAAATAACTTATAATGTCCTTGTGCAGTGTGATGGCAAGGGGAAATATTTGGGCAGAGCTCTCTGTCCCTCGGAGGTGTGAAAACCCCAAGGAGAGCCACAGTCTGTTGCTGCAGATCTGCAGGAATCAGTAATGCCAAGGTCAAGAGGAGAGACTGGATCTTTTCCTTTTCCTCCTGCCCAGGTCTGACATCCCAGGAAGGCACCAGTGGCTCCCAGCACACACCCTGCTATGACCAGGCTGAAAACAGCACAGACCATGCGTGTACCCTGGTTATTTGATCTCCAGGTTTTTCTTATGCTGCCCTTGTCTACCTGAAAGTGCTGTAACTATTTACAGTCTTTACCCAATAGCTTCAGGGAAAACAGAAGTGTTTGTATTCCAGAAGCAATTTGTTATGCAACACCCAAAGCCAAACCACATGCCCACATGAAACACTGCAGAGGTCATCCTGCCCCAGCTGCCAGAGCTCTGTGGAGAGTTATGACCATGAGAGTTGGGGAGATCAATACAGTCAGGAAGAACATGGACAAAGGATCAGCATAAATGAAGGAAAAAGGATGGGAAATAAAGCAGCCATCCTGCAGGTACTATATCCTCACTGCTCCAGAGGTCAGGAACCACACAGACTGTAGGGAAGGGGGTGTCCTGGCCAATTTGGCACAGCTCTGCATGCAGCAATCCCAGATCCAACACCCTGAGTGCTCAAAGCAGGAACCCACACGGCCCTGGCCCTCAGCCCTGGGGGATGTAACAGGCCAGGGGAATGTCACAGCAGGGCAGAGGATGCTGGTTTCTCACCTAAGCAGAAGCGCTCACCTGTTTTTGAGGATGAGACCTGTCGAAGCCCAGGAGGAGGTTGGGGTTCCTGCTGTGCAGGAGGAGATCTGCTGCTCTGAAGGGAATGGAGAAGCCCTCAATAGTGTTGCAGAAGTCCGTGGTGATCCAGAGGTATGGGACGAAGGCATCCACGAAGATATACTGGGAGTGGAAGGACAGGCAAGAAGGAAAGCAGGATGTCAGAGCAGAGCTCAGGCTGGTAGTTATGAAGGTACATATGCCTGGGGAGCCTTTGAGAGGGCAAACGTTGGAGGAGAAGAATTTGGCTGTCCCAGCTGCCCCCTCTCCTGCCGTTCTCTGATGCTCCTGAGCATTGCAGAGCCATACAGGAGGTACAGCATCATGCCTGGCACATCCCACCTCTGTCCCAGGGACCCTTGGAACAGACCAAGGAGTGTCCCAGCTCCGAGGGCTGTGCACTGTGCCAGCAGGAATAAAGCAGCCAGCTGCCACATCCCCCTCACCCTCTTGTTGTCAGCTGGGCTGTGGTAGAACTGGGCGATGGCCACCTCGCTGCTGTTCCCCCCTTCAAAGCTGAACTTCTCAGAAATCTTCTTAAAACTCTTCCCATAGTCGTAAGACACATAAACCTGCAAAGGAGAAGCCCCAGCGTGAGGAGCGCAAAGTTCTGGGTTCTCTTCTGACAGATTTGGTAAAAAAACAGAAAACTACATGGCAGGGAAGCCTTAGAGATTGCCCAACTATGCCTTGAACCCATGAGGCCACACAGAGGATATTAAATGGGTTTTTTTGTGCCTCTGAACTCAAACTCATGGGCCTTTCTTTCATTTCCAAGCACACAAGAGCAAGTCAGGCTGTAGCTCAGCATCCACAATCACATATTCTGGCCCAGAAGCTGATAAGTGGACAGTGCCAGGCTGTGTTACTTACATCACTGTTTTTGGGACCCAGCAAGGACAGGCTGTCTCTGGCCAGGGCCACGATCACGTTGCTCTTCTCTCCCGCCCAGTGAACGACCATCTGATTGTGGGAATCATTGAGGCTGACCTGCAATGCCAAGGAAAGGACTCCCTGAGTCACACCCTCATTCACAGGGACAGTCAAACACCCAAAAATACACAGACTTTGGAGAAACTCATTCAAAGCAGCATCTCTCCTGAACACGTTGGCAGAATGTGCCCAATAAGGTTAGTTTTCCCTTTATTCTTCCTCAGAGAAACAGGATTCAGCGGATGAAGAGAATGAAAACTAAAACCAGGGACTGGGAAACGTTTTCAAATCCAGGCTGACAAGGCAAAAGGGCCACAGGGAAGCAGAGTCAGGGAAAGTGTAAGAGCAGGCACTGATTTCCCTGGTGACCAGTGACAGGACCTGAGGGAACAGCTGGAGCCGTGTCAGGGGAGGATTTCAGGAAAAGGTTTTTCCCCCAGAGGATGTTTGGGCACTGACCAGGCTCCCCAGGGCAGTGAGCACAGCACCAAGGCTGCCAGAGCTCCAGGAGCATTTTGGATGATCCTCTCAGGCACAGGGTGGGATTGTTGGGGCTGTGCCGTGCAGGGACAGGAGCTGGACTTGATGATCCTTGTGGGTCCCTCCCAACTCAGGATATTCTGTGATTCTACCCCAAAGGACCCGCTGGTTTCCAGCACACACACACACACAGAGCCCGCTATCCCCGTGTGTGTTGTCTCTGGCAGGGCTGTGACAGCACCAGCCACACAGGGCTGGTTTCTATGGGGAAGCTCTCGCAGCATCGCTGCGCTGGGAGCTGGAAATTGTCACCAGCAATCAGGGACAGCCGAGCCTTGCTGGAAAAGCCGGGGGAAGCAGCTCAGGCACGGACGGGTCCCTGCAGCAGAGGACGTGCGTGCCTGAGCCCTCGCACACACCACGGCTCAGCTGGTGGCCGGTCACCCCTGAGCTCACGGCCTTGGGAAGCTGGAAAAATACAGGGATAAGCCCTTCTTAGGCTTCATACCCTGAGGCTCCCGCTGACCCCGGGATCAGCAAGGAGCGCCGCGCGTGGTGAGGGGCTGGTTTAACTTCGCCAGCAACCAAGTGAAACACTTGGAAAAACAAGGTCTTTATTGTGGAAAAGCGGGGGGGAGGCAGCGAAGCAGAAGCCCTCAAATCTCTCTTATGCAATAAGCTCACATAAAGGGGGTAAAAATCAAAATAAAACCCATCAGCGAGCAAACCAAAGGAGTGGGAACCCAAGGGCTGGTGCCCCCAGCTGCACCCCCGCCTGCCCGGGCACAGACCCCCGCACCGGGCAAACCCCCGGAGCTCCCGGAGAGCAAATACGGCACAGATTTAGGTCAGGCAGCAGCATCAGCTACAAAGCAAGGCAGCAGTAGCCCTGCCTGCCCGCCGGAAAAANCGCCGGAAAAAAAAAAAAAAAAGGCAGCGACGCTGTTTGAGGATGCAGGGAAACAGGGCGGAGAAGAAGGAATTGCTGCTGCCCACTGAGACAGCCGACAGACTGCCTCGGGTCTGGAATCCAGAGCAGCTCTGCACTCCCAGACCCACTCCCCCTCCCCTCCTTTGAAAGTAGGATAACCCCGTTTAAATCTCCTCCATCTCTATTAGTTATTTTGGGTGCAGCTTTTTTGGGTTCGCAGCCATGGCTGGGCTGAGGTGGGGCACAGCTGGGAACCCCAAAACTCAGCCCTTTAGCTCCCCTCAGCCAAGAGGGGCTTGTTACAACCCTTGTGTCAATTTTAATTGTACTTTTCTGATTTTTTTTCCTGCAAGAAATCCAGTACTTCAATACTTTCAATATCCAGTACTTTCAATAGCAGGAAATCCAAAGGAGACTCCTATCTGCACCTTGGTTTAACCTCAAGAGTTAAACCTCTACAACTATTTTCCTGTGAACTAAAGAAGACAGCAAGACCCTTTCTCAGCGTAGGGAGACTTAGAAAGTGTAGTGAAACCCAGAAAACCAGGAGCAGTGTGTTTGGATTTGGGGGAGCCAGCTGAGTTTTGTTACTCTTTAGAAGCCATGTGAACACGAGCAGCCTGATTAGGGCAGAGTCCCTATCTAAAAGGCAAACTGGACACATGCAGGGTCTGGTTCCCTGGTAGGAGGGAGGAAGAGCAGCACTGAGTGCTCAGCAGAAAGGTTTGGAGTAGCTGAAGGCTGTTGCAGCATGTCTTACTACAGAGTGTAAAGAAGAAGCAAACACAAGGATGCTGTAAGTCCCACAGGAGGGGTTGGTGCAGCAGTGTGTCAGCTTTAGGAGCCTCACACACTTGTGTTTGCTGCTTTGCAGCCCTGCTCTGGTCCTTCAGGGCTTTGTGGGAACCCAAACGGCCCAGGGGAGCAACAACTGGGACCCTGAGTCTTTGCTCTTCAGGCAGCAGCACTGCCCTGTGCCCTGGGTGAAAAGCATCTGATGTCCTGTGGATCAGGATGGGTTTTGTGGAACAGCTTTGCATTAAGGCTGCTCTTAGCCCTGACAAAAGGAATCTTTCTCTGCCTGCTCATTTGGCAGGAGCCCACTGTCACAGCCTCCCCTACCTCCCTAACAGGGAACACCTTCCTTGGGAACTGGTTTAACCTATGAACAGGCAATGACTGGTGCCTAATGGAAACAGCGTTTAGCATAAATTCCACTTAATGGGGAAGTGTTTTGGTCTTTGCCAAGTGATTAAGTGTATATGAAATATGCATGAAATTCTAATTTGTCCTCCTAATATGTAAGGTGCCAAATGAAGTCCAGGAGGGGAAAACTCGAGCCAAGAAATAGCAGAGGCTGCTTGTAGCTCTAGTTAATGTACTTAATGCTGCTAGCTTTGTTCACGCTATGTATTTATTTTTTGTTAACAGCATCTTCCAAGAAGTGAATGCCCTGCAGAAATGGGATGAGGAGAAGAAAGCCCCTGGAGCTGCTGCCCCAGAGCAGGTATGAGCTTCAGGAATGCAGCTGGAGCCTGAGTGCTCCAGCCTGGACTGGCAGAGGGAATGTTGTTTGGATGTTGAGGTGGAAGTATTACCTTGCTGAGCCCAGAGAGGTGATGACTGTTGCTAGGTGAGTGGACCTGGGTGTGTAGTGTGCAGTGCTGAGCTCTTCAAGTGCCCAGGGCTGGGAGAAGAGCTCTGACCCATGTTCTTAGGCACCTGCAATGTCTAATTGCCAGCTTCCCTTCCCATCACGTTCATCTCTGTTGCTTATGCCCAGACTGAGAGGCTGGGGCAGGACTTTAGCTGTGGAGGTGGATCTCTCCTCGCACATGACAGACTGCAGTGTTATCAAAACCCCCAGGCTCCAGCACAGTGCAAGCTGGCCAGGAGATGAGTGACTCTGGCTGGAGCTACTCTCAAGCCCTTCCATCACTAGAGGACTCTAAATCCCAGCCTTGGAGCCTCCAGCGAGCTGCTCTGTGTGGGAAGTGTGACTTCCCCGTGCAGAAATCACACTGTTAGCTGTGATGAGCCACAAGCAGAAATACTGTGTGCTTGCTAACAGTGGTGACAAGTGACAGGACAGCAGTAGGGGCTATTCTTGGTATCGAGTGGGCTTGGGAGCTCACTGTGTGTGTCACTGGGTTTGCTTTGTTGAAGATTAAACCTCCAGCTATAGGCCTGGGACCACAGCCCACGATTAATCAGGAGGTGATGTACTGTGACTGCTCAGAGCTTGAGGATCAATGCTGTAAAATTGGGGGTGTGCAGAATAAAGATTCCTAGGAATCACTTATTGTTTTCCCATCCTGGTTAAACAACTGAAAATGGGATGCCTACAAAAAATGTTTGTTCCTAGTAAAGTTATTACTACTGTTTGGTAAGTGAGGGTGTCAGAGAGGAGGGGGTCTTCTGTGACTGTGAGCAGCTGCTGAAACCATCCAAGTTTTGCCATCAGCTCAGACCTTGGCTTCAGGGCTGCCAGAAGATGCTTGCAGAAGAGGAGTGGGCTGAGCATTTTGTCCCCAGTAGCTGGGGGAACGAGAATGGGGCTAAAGAAAGCTATTGCTGGAAGGGGTCATAAGTGAAGCACAGGGCTTTAAAAGGAAAGGTGCTCTCACCATGCTCATCATTCTGGCTCACTGGAAGCTGCAGCAGACAAGAGCCAGGCCTTTTTGTCCCTGTTTCCTCTGCCTCCCCCCTGGCAAGGCTTATGCAATAGCCCAGCATCCAGGATGAGTGTCATGGGTGGCTACTGCATTCCCGGCACGCCGCGTTCCCCGTGTGCTCCCACTAAAGCTTCATTACTGTACCTTCTGCTCTGCTCCCGAGCATCTGTTTCAAGCCCTGCCATGATATTTTAAAATACAGCCTGTGCCTGGTGTAGCGCTGCTTGTGGCTTGGACTGAAAATGCCAGGGTCTGAAATCATTGATATGAAACACGGGTGACTCATTTCGGAGAGTGCCAGGCCCATGTTAATTCTGTTAATACTGAAATCATCTGCTGGTGGGGCTGTTTTCTCTCTGCTACGCCAACAGAGCTCTCCCTTAGCTGTTGTTTCTAGGAGAAAGGAAGAAGGTAGGGGAGGGGGAAGATCTGGGCAGGAACCCAGAAACAACAAAAACAACCTGGTCCTTCAGTAAGAATGTCCCAGAGATGGGCTCTCCTACATTGATGGAGGAGCAGGGATATGATGGGAATGGAGGCTGCCCTGGCAGACTTGGGTAAGTGCTTATGAAATTCACTGCTCCTAACCAAGACATGGTTAGAAAGGCTGCAGAAGAAGTCTAAACTTTGCCATGAGCTAGTGATTGCAGCTCTGGAAAGCTTAAGCAATGCCCCTGGGACACCACGATCTGTGAGGAACCTGCTGAAGGGGAAACAAATGAAAACACAAACACCTCTCCCAGCCACCATGGTGCCAGGAGCAGGAACTGTGTGGCCTCCAGAGATCTGTGTCTCCTGGCAAGCTCAGGGAAAAAACAAGTGCTGTGAGTGGAGAACCTTCCAGGATGGCTGGGAAAGACACAGAAATGGGGAGGGGTATCTGCTAAATGAAAAAGGAAGAAAAGGATGTGGCTGGGATGTGCCATCACCACCCAGGGCACCTCCAGAAGGTTAAAGTCTAATCTGGGAAGGGCTCTGGCAAACTAGGTCAAAATTAAGCACGGTTCAGTTCCGATGCAGTGTGACTGATGTGTGCGTTCCCAGGGCTGGATGGCATTTACCCTGCGAAGCACTTTCTGTCTCCTCTGAAAGGAGAAAGGCTCTCTGCCAGTTTGCACATTGTGAGGAGGTTATCTGAGGTCTCCATCAGCACAGAGGGGTGGGTAGTGTCAAGGTCAAGTGGTGGGCTGATAAAAGGTCATTTCATAGTAAATGGCCTGGAAATGATGAAAACTTGGTGCTTGTCTTCAAAGGCAGGATCAGTTGTCACCAGGAAATTGGAAGCTTGAGAGTAATGAAGTTGGTCTCCCCATAAGGGGAAGAGATGAGCTGATGTTAGGGCAGACAGTGACACTGGTTCAGGGGATGGGGAGGCACAGAGGGTATGGCTGTGCACAGGTTAAGAGTGTGGGCTCCCAACCAAGGCCTTACAGAGTCAGAACAGAGGCAGAACTGGCTGCCACAGGGGCCACCAGCAACTAGACAAGATCTTTTGTCTCAGCCTGGTTTAAGACAAAGACTTTTTGTGGCATGGCTTTGGTTAAACCCTTTCCTAAGGAGGGAAAAGGATGTCTGCAGGTAAAGGTTAGATCTGTATTAGGAGCATAGCAGTGTAAAAGCTCTGGGTCACTGTGCTCCCCTCTGTTGCCCCTCAGGACTAGACTCAGGTTGGCCTCCTGCCCCAGAACTTCTCCTCACTCTCTGCTATGGCTGAGACATGACACTCACTACAGAGCCATCCCCACAGTCACAGAAGACCCTTGGACCCAGCACACACCAAAGCAGCCAAAGTGGCTACTCCCCTTTTCCTTGTTTATTGCACGAAGCAAAGTCCTCGCAGGCCATGTGGTGTGTGGCTGGTTTTCACCCAGGAAACGGGATTTATATGGGATGGTGGAGATTGTTCCATGGAGACATGAAATCCTGGGGCCAAGCCCTGTATTCAGGTCTGAGTAGGGATGTGGAATTTGTTAGGGAGCAGGAGGGTGGGCTGCAGATGAGGAACTGTCAGTAGCCAGAGGCTCGTGCCAGGAAGGAGGGCAGGGTGCAGTGCTGTGGTTGCTGGAAGGGGTTTAGAGAGCACCCAAGGGGTTGCAGGCAGCAGTTGTTGTGCCCTGGGGATGCTTCCCTGCTGTCAGTGGTGCCCTAGAAAAGTCCTGTCTCGTGTCAGTGCCTGCTTTGTAACAGTCTGTCCATTGTAACCCTCACCAAGAGTCCCGTAGAGGTGAGGGCTGTGCAAGGGAACAAAACCCGCTCTGTCTCCAGGCTGACTGAATCCAGAGCTGTGCATTTGGCCTCTTGGTTGCTGATGCTTCAGAGTCAGAAAAAAATAAGGAAAAGCCACAAGGGCACAGGGTTTAGGCTGCTGGTCTTGTTACTTGCAGAGGTTCCCTAAAAGTTTTGCTGCCACCTGGCCAGCAAGGATACGATCGGTGATGGGTGAAGAGTCAGGTGAGGAATCCAAGTAACATCTTGTGCTTGTGTCTTTGGAGTTTAGGGAAAGAGAGCTCTGAGCTTGTTCCTGGTGGTGCTGAGTAAGCTGTGTTTGGCTCCTGAGGAGCCACAAAGGGTTGGGACTTTCTTCCCCTCCTTGGTGCGACGCGTTCCTCCCTCTGGTCCCCTGGTGACATCACTCACAGCAGCAACAAGCCTTGTTTTCCCTCACCTCTGAGCTGAGCCTGGGCTCTAAGCTCTCCCAAAAGACTATCTCAGGACCACAGCCAAGAGCCAGGGAAGGGCAGGGAGTTTCAGGCACGAGCCAGTGCATACCATATGGCCAAGTGACCTGCCAAACACACAGGAGCAGGATGTGTCCCACATAAAGGACTGCAGTGGCACAGCACAAGGATGCTCAGTCCAAGCACTGCCCCTTATGATGATGTCCCTGAGAGAGGACTGCTTTGACTGCATGATTTTCTGCTGGTATTAGAATGCCAGAGCTCTAGGGGAGGGGGGGATATGGGGATTGTTAGGTGCTTGTGACAAGGCACGAGACCCCCGAGCACTGAGCTGCACAGCATTCCAGCTTACTGGGCATTAGTAATTTGTGTGGTCAGATCTGTAACGCAGGCTAGGACACACAGGCTCCCTCTTGTCCCTTTTATTAAAGCAGACCCTGATTTAAAGCACTTGGGAGAACTGCTGTTTAGTGACAAACAACTCTTCCTTGTGACATACCTGGGCTTTTTTTGTGTCCTGCCCTGAAGCAACAGAAGGAACAGGTTCTGTTTGCTGTGCCACCAGTAAAAGCAGCTCCATTCTCCAGGCAAATCCTCTCTTGAAAGCTTAAGGCAATGAGAAAATCCCAAACAGTGGCAAACTGTTGAACTCCCACTGCTTCCTATTAGTGCTGTCCTGGATATCGACAGGGTTTTACTGCACCCTCTTGGATCTGCTGCTCCTTGTCCAGGTGACAGAGGCTGCTCCTGCCAAAGCAGCTCTACCTGGCAGGTGGGTTGGATGAAAGCCATGGGGAGACAGAAGGGAAAGTGCTACAAATGTCTTTCTGTAGATGAGAGACAAGTGTCATGTTTTTTTCTAAAATGGGGTAGATGTGTTATGCTAAAAACAGCCAAACACTGAGGAGGTAAATGAGGAGAAGCAGATTTTCAAGGGGAGGAGGAACAGCTTTTCCTTAAACAAGGGAACAGAAGGGCCTTAGGAGCAGCACCAGCCCTGCATGTGCCCCATCAGCAGCTCCAGGCCTGGCCCTGCCTCGTGACCAGCTCCTTCTCATTCGACAAGTAGCAAAAAGGGGAAATTATAAGGCACCTAGAGGGAAAGTAGTAGCCAAGGAGGCAGATGTCACTAAAGGCTCAAAGCCTCTTGTTGAGTGTTTCTTGTCCCTTCATGTGCTGGTGCCCGCCAGTAGCATTTTGGGCACATGATGGGACAGAGGTGGTGACAGTAAGGACAGTCAAGTGGAGCAACATAGTGTAGTCTGGGATATAGATACTTAAAACACCAAGTAGACTTCCTAAGGCTGAAGCTTTCCATAGCAGACAACCAAAAGTCCTCATCACCTCTGAAGTGATGGTTGTCTGGAACAGAGGGGGTGAGGGGAAGCCTTTATGGTCCTGGCAGCAAAACTTGCTAGTGGATCCAGCCCAAGCCGGGGTACTTTCAGAAATAGTAGTTTCTCTGTTTTCCTGCGATGAGCAACTCCACTCCCCGTCTTTTCCAAGGATCAGTGGAGGATGGTTTAGACACGCAGAGGAGCCCTCCTCACGGAGAAGGACACGGTGCCTCCCAAATAGCCATGTCTTCTCCCAGAGTCACCTCCCTCTGCCCAGCTTCCGAGCGCAGGGATGTTCATCCCGAGCATCCCCAGAAGAGCTGTTGCCCACCGCCCGCCCGCTCCCAGCCGCAGGGAATCGCTCTCCCTCCCGGCGATCCGGCGGCGGGGGGGATGCGACCGGCCCGCATCCCTTAGCGCGTGCCCTTGGCTGCTCCCGCTGGGAGAGCATCCCGCTGGGAACGAACCCGCGAGCGCCAACGCGAATGTGACAGTGCGAGATGGCCCTGGGGGACAGCCGGGGGTGCGGGAATAGCTGTCGGCAGGGACCAGCAGCGCCCGAACGGAGCGGCGGACGAGCTGCCGGCCACCGACGCACCGACCCTTCCCCACGCGGGACCCGTCGGAACGATGAGGGGGGGGTGGGGAGGGTGATGGAACGCGGCGTTTTTTTGCGGGGGGACCCCGCGCGTGTCCCCCCCAGCCGCCGTCGGGGCTCACCTGTCCGTACACCTGGATGGGCTCCGGCGNGCGGAGCGGAGCCGGAGCCGAGCGGGAGCCGCGCCGCCGCCCGGAGAGAATGTGCATGGGCAGCGCTGCCGCTCCCCGCGGGGATGCTCGGGCCCCCTCCCCTCTGCGCTCCCTTCCTCTCCTTCTCCGGAGGATGCTCGGGCCCCCTCCTCTCTCCGCTCCCGTCCCCTCTTCCTCTCCTTCTCCCGCTCTGTCTCCTTCTCCGGATGATGTTGGAGTGCCCCCCGCCCCTCCTCGACGGAGTGAAATAAGTTCGAGTTAATTTATGTCAAATGGAGTAAAAGCGGAACGAAGCGGGCGCAAATCGAGTCGGACGGACTGGAAGTAAATGAAATTGGAACTGCGCTGGAGTCAGTGAGACTGTGTTGGAGTCAGGGCATGGAGCGACAGGGCAAAGAGGAATGGCTTCGGACTGACAGGGAGCAGGTTTGGATTAAATATATGGAAGAAATTCTTCCCTGTAAGGGTGGTCAGGCCCTGGCACAGGTTGCCCAGAGAGTCTGTGGCTGCCCCATCCCTGGAAGTGGCCAAAGCCAGGTTAAACAGGGCTTGGAGCAACCTGGATAAGTTCCCTATCCCTGCCATGGCAGGGTTGTAGGATGAGATGGTCTTTAGGGTCCCATCAAACCCAAACTATTCTGGGATTCTATGAAATAAATAAAAGCATTGCAGCTGCGTCTCTCTGGGGTATTAGTGAGGTTTTCCCAGTGAAAGCCTACCTGCCCTTTTCCTGTGCCACTCAGCCCAGGATGTGGGCCTAAAACACCTCAGCATCAGAGGGAAGCAGCAGAACTGTCTGTGCAAGTGTCCAGGCTGAGGTTTGATAGAATCATAGTGGTGTAAATCATAGAATTATGGTAACATAGGCTCAGGTCCTTGTTGCTGACAGGGTGGGCTGAGTGGATGAGGAGCTGTGTCTGCCTCTGGATGGGAAGATGAAGGTGTGGATGGATGTCAGGAGGAAAAGGCACAAATTATTTCATAGGTTATGGTGACAGATTTCCCCTTGGTATGTTTATCTTAATTTCTGTCACCTTCTTACCTGGGCAGGGCTGGGGAAGGTGAGTGTTGTCTCAACCAGACAGCTGGTGGGAATGGGAAGTCAGAGACACCCAGGGTTCCTCTGAGCCTTCCTGCCACCTTTCCCACCTGTGGCACCTGGCAGGTGGGTTTGAGCTGTGCCAGTGGAGTGGCTCTTTCTGCCCAGAACTGTGTGCTTCCCATAAAACATTTGGCATAGGCAAGGTGCCCGTGCACCCTCATAACTCACTGCTGTGGTGGAGATGATGCATGGTTGGTTTTGCAGGGACCAATGCCAGTGGCCACAACTTTGATTTATTGGGGCAGCCCAAAGTGCTGGACTAAGAGATGTGGGGATTCCCCTGGTGCTGCTGCAGGCTGTGAGAGGCACCTCCTGTGAATCCCTTCCAGGGAATGACTTGCCCTGTTCCTCCCTGGTGCTCATGTGTGTGTCCTGGGGCAGGAAGGGGGAGCAAGGATTTGAGGCAGAAGACTCAGAAGACTGTGGGAGATGACAGGAAAGTTGAGCTGTCTCAGTTGCTTGGCCCTAGCTTGTCTCTCTAAGCCAAAGGTAGTTTTCTGGACATAGTTTTGCTGTTAAGAAAAAGCCTTACCCGTGTTCTGGCCTCTTGTGTCTCAGATGCTGAGAGAAGAAATAGGTTATCTCTCCTCTGCCTCATATACTGCACCATTCCAGCATTTCTATTGCTATCAGGAAATCATCAAAGAAAATGGATATGGCCCAGCAGTGAAGGAATAGGAGCTTGTAAATCCCATGGACAGCCCCAAGGCAGTCTTGCTCCCCCTTATTTTACTTGCTTTAATAGCAGAAATGTTGTCCAGAGCTTTCCCTGAGGTGCTTTCACCTAGAAACCCAGTTAGTGTATTTCAATTATTGAGTCAATACAATTATAAGCCCTCCCAATAAAGCTTTTAGAGGTCTTGACTCTCTGTAATGTCCCTCTGGAGGACTGGAGGTCACTGTGGATAAGGGCAGAGTCAATGAGGGAATTTTATTATGTAGGAATCCCTGTAGTCAGTTGATCTCTGGAGCAGACATGGTGGGCAGGTGAGAAGGACCCGAAAAGGACCTGAAAATAAGGACTAGAGGAAGAATATAATAAGAAATAGTCAGAAATGAGGAACTGGCTTTGCAGCAGTTTCTAAATGGAGAAAATTTGTGCATGGGGCGTTGTTCTCTCCCCAGCCTCTGCTTTGTGTTTCTCAGGGTGCTCAGAGCAAGAAGGGTCCCTGTCCCCCTCATGGGCTCCCTCCAGCCAGGTCACTGTGGTGAGCACGAGGAGAGAGTGTTAGCAAGGACCTCTGGGGTGAACCTGAGCTGGTAAATGCTTACAGATGAATGGCTCTTTCTTTGGGGAGGGAAACACACGTTTCCTTTGCCAAGGTATTTTTTGTTTCTTGAAAGGAGAGCCCGTCTCCTGCTGTAAAGGGGAGAGGGAACAGAGCAGAGTTTATTTTAAAGTCCATCTGGATTTCATCAGCAGCAAAAGCTGTGAAGTCCAAGAGTGAGGCGAGGAGCCCCTGGCCCCCTGGTTTTCCTTCATCTCTTCCCTTCACCTTTCCCTGTCTCAGCTTTAGAGATCCTGGAGGGTTTAGGGGACTGAGGGGCTGGAACAGCCATCCCCCACAGAGCTTCACTGAAAGAGTGGATAGAGTTATTTAAAGCACCTTGCTGGAGTCAAGTCGGGGAGTAGAACACGGACGCCAAGGACAAGAGCTGAAGACATCACCCCACTCCTGGTGTTGGCTTCAGAGCCTTCATCAGAGGTGGATGATGGTTTGTAGGTGTTTTCTGCAGGGCTCAGGGCTGTCACCAGAGGCACCTGATCGTTGTGCTCACACACCACAGGTCATTGTTGTACTGGGGGTCTCTGATGAGGATGTGTGGTACAGATGTGTGGTACAGATGTGTGGGAGAGCATCGTGTAGGACAGGAAAGGAGGGAAGCAAACACTCCGTGTGGGATGGGACAGGGAAGCTGTTGCAGACGAGTTCAGTGAGCTGGGGAGCAGAGGAAACCCACTTGGCTGTCATGGGCAGAGAAGGCTCTGACATTGGGTGAAGAATGCAGAGGGGGGTCACGGAACAGGAGCAGGGACACCCCCCGGGGGTTCTCTGGCAGAGCCACACTGGGGTGGTGAAGAGGAGGAGGAGGAGGAGGAGGAAGGCCGTGCACGCAGGTGCAGCTCCTGCGATGGCATGTGGTGAGCAACACTTCCACCTTGTGGTAACAGCAGCACAGGGTCCCACACACTGAGCTGCATCTCCCCGTGGTACATACAGTGCCCCAAGGCCACTGAGGACGATGTGTTCTGTGCCGGTGGCCTTGGCATGGCACCTGTGTGACCGGGAGGACACGATCTCCCTCTCCTCAGGCATTGTGGTGCTGCAGACTCATCCCTAACCCTAACCCATCCCTAACCCTAACCCATGCCTAAACCTAACCCATCCCTCTGCCCAGTGGGGATGTGAAGTGTCCAGGCTGTGCTCAAGTAGGACTGTGGGAGGGTGCAGGGGCCCACGGTGTTGGGCACCAGGAGTGTGATGCCATTTCATTCCTAGGACTTTACTTTCCTGCAAGGATCCCTCTGCCAGGGATCGTCGCTTGCCCCGGGGCTGCTGGGATGAGGGGCCCAGGCATTAGGCTCAGCAAAGGTGGAAAGACAGGTCAATGGGAAGCCCAGGACTCTTCCCAAGGGTGTCACATTGTTTGGGAATAAGGCCCCTGTGGTTTGGTGATTGGCAAAAGTCAGCAGTGTTGTCCCTGTGTTTGATCTGGGCCTTACCTTGGCCCTGGGCAGTGCCCTGTGCTCCAGGTTAATCAGCAAACAGAGGTCAGGGGTGCTGTGCTTGGGGAGAACGAGTTGTGATGGAGAGGTGGAAGCAGAGCATGGCCCACGTGGGGGACTGTGCTGGCAGGACACGGGACAGGTGTCCCCTGTGCTCATCAAGTGTCACATGGTGTAGTGGTGACCTCGAGCCATGTCCTGCCTGCGGGACAGCTGAGATGGGGTGGGGAGCACAGGGTGCATCACCACAGTGAGGGACTGCAAGAACGGCCTCCATCCCTGGGATGGGTGGCAGGGCTCTGGTGACTGGTGAAACTGGGGTCCAGTGGCTGGGAAAGCACAGGAGTCACTGGGCAGGGATGTGGTTACATGTAAGGAGGTTTGGCGGAGTGGAGGTGGCTCTGGCCACTCCGACTGTGCCACAGTTCCCAGTAGCAGGGCAGGATGGGGAGCCAAGTGTTCCCCATATGCTTCTCACCCAGCTAGTGCCAGGACCTCATTTCCTCTGAGCCATGCAGGGTGGGAAGGCAGGGGTGTCAGCAAGGTCTCTGTGGCTCTCAGCATCCTGTGAGCAGAGGGGTTGAGTCCCTCTGCAGGAGAAGATGAGGGGGTATTGTCGTGATATTGTCCCCTATATATATATATTAAATATATATATATATAAAGAGAGGTGGGGTGATGCATGTATTTGCTGCTAGCACAGGACAGGGTAAACCTGTCATGGCTGTTGCAGAGGAGAAATAGGCTTCCCCAGGAGGCTTTGCATGGCAATGGGAATGAGGGAGAAGGGACAAAACAGCAGCCAAGTTGGCAAGTGAGATTTATTGAACATGGGTCGGACCCAAAAGCCGGGTGACCAGATTTCAGCAGGAAACACACAGGGTCTTAAGGGAGGAAGCCATGAACCCTCAAGTGAGGAGAAGCCCCTGCCCCTCACATCTGTTCCTCCCCCCCTCCCTCCCCCCCTCAGTGTTCTCAGGGAGCTTGAGGGACCCACAGGACTCACAGCACATCTGTGTCCTACAGGTGTGCTCATGCTGGGATGTGTCCTATCCACATCCCACGGGAAGTCTCCAAGCAAGAGGAAGGAGGAGGGCATGTCAAGTCCCACCAAGCCCTTGCCTCATCAAGGAGCCATCAGAAGGACCCCCACCACCTCCAAAAGGTAGGGATTTGTGGCTCTTTTTGCAAAATACAGCTCATCCCAATGGATTCCACGATGGCAACAGCAAATAGGCGACAAAGGGGCACAGCAGACAAAGGGAGTCCCTGCCACGAGCCATGTTATTGTTCTATTTGTGCCACGTTATTGTTCTATTTGTGCCATGTTATTCTCTTTGTAAAGCAGCAGCACAGCACTAAAGCAGCACGGGGACCTTAGCAGAGATCCAAAGGTAGCCAGGAGGGGAAGGAATAGGGAAAACAGGGCAGATCTGTGGTGTAGAACAAGGCCAGACGCTGCTGTTTTGGGATCAGGGTCAGGTCGGAGCGCTCACCAAAAATCACCCCACGCTGGTCACACCATCAGGGACAGGGGCTCTTTGTCCATGGGAAAACAGTCTCGAGTGGCCGGGGAGGAACAGGACAAGATCCACCCAGGGAACGTCATCCTGGAGAGGGCACAGGCCAGGGGACACCTACTCGGTCTTGGAGGCCGGGAGGCCGTTGGATGCCCCTGGGTCTTTCTCTCGGAGCTTGCGCAAGTAATCGTGGGGGCCTTTGCCCTCGAAGGACGTGGGGCTCTTGTAGGAGCCACCAATCTTGTCCCAGAGGGTGAAATACTGCCCGTAGTTGTAGTCGAAGTACAAGTGGTGGTCGGTGTGGTGGGCAGAGCCGTTGATGACGTGCCGCAGGAAGCGCGGCACGCGGTAATCGCCGTCGTGGATGGAGATGGTCCAGACGTTGACAAAGATGTAGAGGCCCAGGTAGGTGACTTTGTGCAGGGGGAAGAGGAAGGGGTAGACGTGGTAGGGCAGGCTCTGCATGAAGCCATCGACGGGGTGGAAAGCGTGGCTGGCGAAGGGCGTCGCGATCTTCCACAGGTGGTGGGGCTTGTGGAAGCGCTGTGGGGAAAGGGTGTGCTGTCAGTCCCCCTCTCAGGGGGTCCCCCAGACAGATTGGCAGCACAAAGGGCCACTCTTTGGGCCATCAGCACCCAAACAGTAAGAGAAGGACACGTGGACTAAAAGGCTCTCAGCTCCCATCACATTGTGGATCAAAGTGAGGTGACACCTCGTTCAGCCAGGGCAATCCCACCATTCCCACCCAGGGAGGAGCAGCTTGGACATGGCACCAATGAAGGGCAGGGGGTCTTGTCCAGAGCCTGCCATCCCATCTCATACCTTATAGAACAGCTTGTGGTGGAGACCACGGTGTATCCAGTAGATGCCCATGTCAGTGAAGAAGAGGAAGGACAGCATGCTGAGGAAGACGCCAGACCAGCCTGGGGAAACAGGGATGTCAGAGGTGGCACATGTGGGCATCAGGAGGGGCAGAGGGGTCAGGGAGGTGCAATGGTAGAAGACATCCCCATGCTGTATCAGGGCCTGGCCCCATTAAGGAGACGTGGTGAAAGGGTCAGTCAGTCTCACGTGAGGCAGGGAAGTGAGTCAGGCACTGTTTTTTCAGGAGCCATGCCCTGGGCAGGGAAGGATCTCTTTTGTGGAGGGCTGAGCATGTCAAGCAGGGGGCATGACCCTGAGCAAGTATGGGTGCCTCCTCATGTCAGCCTGAAGAGAACTTGTGTTTTCGACTCATAGATGGCACTACCCCGGGGCAGGAGGTACCCAGG
Source organism: Calyptomena viridis (assembly GCA_013390005.1). NCBI lineage: Eukaryota > Metazoa > Chordata > Aves > Passeriformes > Eurylaimidae > Calyptomena > Calyptomena viridis. The sequence goes on along the minus strand of WEIV01015976.1, from coordinate 343,851 downwards.
AGGATTCCTTGGGCTCATCATCAGGACAAACGGGGGCACACTGCCCACCCAGGCAGTGGGGAGAGGGTACTGCCCTGGCAGGGGGGGGCAGAGAGGTGTCTCACCATACGGGGAGTCCTCGATGTTGTCGTAGAGCTTGCTGTAGCCCCGCACCTCGGCGAAGAACAGGGCGACAGTGGGGACACTGATCCAGGGCAGGGAGCGCAGCGCGTAGGCGATCTCCCGGCGCACCTGGTTCTGGGGGGGAGAGCACAGGGGTCAGGGGCAGAGGGCTTTGGCCACCCCTTTGCCATGGGCACTTCGGCATCATCTGGGTGCTGGGTGTGTTGTGTTTGTTTCTGGCCAGGGATGACAGAGAGGCACCAGAAGGCTGAGATGGGTGGTTGTGACAGACAGCGGGGACATCCCACGCCACAGCACTGGCACAGGATGTTTGGAATGGCTTCCAAGGGGATGGAGAGGGGGACACTGGCAGCGTGGGTGAGCAGAGCGCCAAGCTAAGGGAGGTGACACGGGGCACACCCACCTCTAGGAACTGGGGGTGTTTCTTGAGCTCGTGGTCAAAGATGAAGTAGTAGCTGAGGGTGCCGAAGAGCAGGTAGAGCACGAGTGCCCCCAGGTTGGTGATGACGAAGAGGCTGAGGAGCTGGCGGCAGGGCTCCCCCTCGGGCCAGCCCGCGGGGTACACGTACGGCGTGAGGAGGTGCTGGTCCGCGGCTTCCAGGACCAGATCCATGGTGGCTCCTCCAGGAAAGAAAGAGAGGGCTTGGTGTGACCGGTCACAGAAGGGGCGCAGGTGTCCCCTGTCCTTCCAGCCTCTGGGACACAGGCGTCTGGTTCAAAGGGCACAGAATGCCTGCCAGGACGCAGGTGGGGCGGGTTTGGGGAGGTAAGTCAGCTGCCTGCCCGGATCACCTGGGACTGGGAGGCACGTCCAGGTTGTGGGGTATAAAGCACGAACCGTGGCAGATGCAGAAATGGGGGGGGGCTCCCCTCTTTCTGCGCCCCGTTGCTGTGGGAAGGGGGATATGTGACAGGGTCCCACGCCGGGGACTGCGGGACGTGGCTGGCACCAGGATGCGGGTTTCGGAGGGCCCGACATCGGGCAGCACACGGGGCGTTCCGTGTCCCGTGGGGCGATTTCCACCGCGCTCCTCGGAGGTCCCGCTGCCAGCACAGAGAGCCGGGCAGGACGGATGGCGAAGAAAGAGGGGGTCAGTGCGTTTGGGAGGCGCAGGTGACACGGGAAGCCACCGGCGGGGCGGCGGTGGAAGCGGGGCGTCCGGCGCCTGACGCTGCCGGGGAGCGGAGCCGCC